>AYEL01074219.1:0-10451 GCA_000484575.1 Olivierus martensii | reverse complement strand
TTTAGCATGATATAAAAGTAATTGTAAAATCATTTGTAATAGATTCATAAATATATTATACAAAATAATTTAAAAACAAAAAGTAATAAATAAATAAAAGTCCAGAATATAAAAATGAACTTTTACACTCTCAAACCAATATAGTTATCATGTAAAAATAGCAAATCCAAAAATCAACAATAAAAATTTTAAAAACTTATATAAAAATTACTTTTATTAATATTAAAAGAAAATCATCAGGATTTGAAACTATATAATTTGAATAGAAGTCAACTACATTACCAATATAACTACAGAATGCTGAAATTGGTAATTAACAAAAACATTAAAAATTATGGCCTTTAAATCATTTATTAAAAACATTGGTTAAATGTCTATACCTAAGATTCTTTCACATAAATCAGCACACAGATTGCTAACATTCATCCAATTTGCCAAATCACAATCTATCAGGTCTCCTCATTAGAAAGAAATTTTGACTAAATATCTGTAACTAAAACAAACTATTATTGATAAAGTAATATTTAAAGATAACTATTGTACATCATCATTAAAATAATTGAAATATAACTGCTTATAATTATGTAGTTATATTTCAGTTGTTACAGTTTTGGATATAACTGTTTGAATACAGTGACAAAATGCTAATTATGTAAACAAATCACATCCAAAAATATATTTTGGAGGTGATTTTGTTTTCCTTAATTAGCATTTTGTCACTGTATTCAAACAGTTATATCCAAAACTGTACCTAGGTAGCATTTTAACAATAATTTTTTTTTTAACAAATAAAAATTATCTGCAGGAAATATCTTGTTTTTAAATAAATAACAAATAGAACAAAGCAAAATTTGTTTTTGCTAATCTTAAAAAATTCCATTGACAATACCTAACATAATCTATCTACATGGAATTGTTTAGTTTAGTTTTTAAAGGGAAAATAATTGCTAATGCAATTCTAGACATTTACATTTTTATATAATAATAGAAGTAATATTTTGATATCAAGATTTTAACAGGATTATATACTTTGAATAATTTTCAATGTATTTTGATTTTTCTTACAGTGATAGTTATAAATGGATGTATATATGATATATATCTATTGAAAATCAAATAAATATTAGAAGAGAATAAAATTTGTTTTTAAGAGTTTTGTGAGGGTCCCACAACGTATGTTGACTGGTATCTTATCATTCGATAATCTCATTTCTGACACCAGTGTGAAAAACTCACAGCGGATGGCCAATATAAAAAATGCATATCGATAAACTTTAACATATTTTCGAATAGGATCATGAGTAAACGATGCAGGGATCCAGGATAGGAGAATTGATTCGGCTACTTATTCAAAACAAATAACATATATTTATTAAAAAAACAGGAAATAAAACACAATATTAACATAATTCGCTAGAGAGAGCTCTCTGACCTGGAGATCATACCTGGGAGAGAGAATGAATAAAAAAAATTTGTTATTCCTCCATTATTATTTTATGTCTCTGTTCTCTATCTCGTCGGATGATCACCGACAGGATGGGACACAGATTCACCTTTTTCGTTCTACATTTTTGCACCTTCTGTTTGGAAAATGTTCTTTGCTCTGCATCTCGATCGTCTCTAGTCTCTCCTTTCTTTTCTGAAAGGCAAACTTATTTTTTGTTTATTCGATAAGAGACGAACATAGTTTCCTATTGTTTAGCAGAAGACGATCTAGTTTCATCATTGATGAAATCAACCTTTCTGCTTCCCAGACATATCCAATTTTTCTTCAAAAATTTATTTTTAATAATTATAAAATTTTATTAATTAAAACATATATTTAAATTATTTTATTACAGTTAGCTAGTTTCCACAATATCCCTTTGTTTCTAAAATGATCCATGACATGGATTCATTTTGCACTCTGTTTCTCTCCTAAGCATTAGACTTTTTTCTTTCTCTCTCTCTTTTTTTTCAGAGTAATTATAATAACAATTTCTTACATTACATCAAACAGACCGAATCATCAGAAAGAAATTAACAATATAACATAATTATTTCTTATATTAATATAAAATTAATCATTATAATAAATTTTGTGTAACATAGTGTTGTTCCTTATACAGTATAAAGAATATGTCTATTAGATTAATATAATATCTTATCTAACAATCAAAAATTATGTAGTAAAGCATTAAAATTATATAAACATTCAAATTTAAAACTTGAAATGTAAATTATATGTAACAATGAATAATAAATCTAAATTAAAGCAATTCACGATTACAAAAGCATTCATATAATAATTGATTACATGTTACACAAAATTGATTAAGAGAACATCGAATTGGATGAGAAGAATTTTCCATGGTTAACTTCAATGTCTTTAAGAAATTTTCAACAAAAATATTTCTAAGATGAAAATAAGTTAAGTGCGTCTTCTTTTGACGAAATTTTGATGGCATCGAGCAGTCAAAGCCCCTTGAAAGTCTTGGCGACATCATACCATTGTATTGTTGGTTCTTTATCGGTTTTAGTTTCTAAAACAATTCGAACTGATGCAAGCAAAATAAACAAATCAGCAATAGTCTGAAGATTCCAGAACTGTTAGTTTAAATATATGAGCACAGAAAAAACAGTGTCTTCCATGGAAAAATGGAAAACTCTCCCCAAGTATATCTCATAATAGCTCTCTTTTACAATTTGAAATATTAATTTAAATGCTCTTTTGGATAAATTACTAAATTACATTTTAAATATTTAAACTATTGGTAAACAATTAAAAATCGTGTCTACAAGTCATTGTAATGAAAATAACCAGATTTTAACTTGTAATAAGAATCATAGTTATAATTAACCTTTTATTAATTTTATGCCAGTTCGAAAATCACATTGTGAATTTTGACAAAATCATATAAAATTTAATCCTATATTAAACATACTGATCTTAGATTATCTTAGCAATATTATTTTGAATTTACAACTTATTTTGTATTTGAATAACCATTACTATATTTATGCATATGTATCCCATTCTCAATTAACAAGAAATATATTTCTTAGTATCTACTTATTCCAATACTATATTTTACTCTATATGCAACATCACAATAACTATAATCATCACAAAAAATAAACTTGACTAAGAAGTGCCTTGCAGGATCATCTGCTTCACTTTAAATCCTAAGGAACAGATATGCGGATGTTGAGCATCTCAAACATCCAATTATCCTTAATTTCCTATTCTACTCCTATTCTATTTATTCATTTCTTACTTTTCTATCAACCTCTTATTTGCTTCAATTTTCTATCAAAATATATTTTACTATTCATTATCATTTTATCGTATTTTTTTATTAACTTCTATTTTTAATATTTAAAGATTATATTCTCATTTCTAAAGGTTACATCCTCGCGAGAGGAAAAGGTGCTTAAGACAGAAAGTCTCATAGTTGAGGGCGTGTGCTTCTCAAGGAAAAAGCCTCATGAACTACGGATGTGTGCCTCTAACACAAGCAGAAAGCCTTGCATTAACAGCTGTGTGCTCTTTCACACCCTTTTTCCGTACCTATTTTGTGTGTACTTGCTTTTTGCATGCTTCCTCTTTTGTGTTTATCTGCTCTTGTAGCAGGCATCTGGTATTCGGTGTGTCTGCTTTTGTAGCGCACCTACGCCAGTACCTGGTCTGGCTAGTGCAGTGGACTCTTACCGCATGTACAGCTGACAATAGGCCTATTCTTATCCCCATATCAATAGAGGAACTAGGCATGTGCTCCTTACTAAGGCTGGTCACTCACCTTTACTTACTATTTGTGTGTGTATCTCTACCTATCTTTCCGGGTGCCCAGTCCAGAAGAATTGTAGACTCATTTTGTGTCCTTACACTTCTATTTACCCAGGTGCCCAATCCGGGATGATAAATTAGAACTTTTCTTTATTATTTCTAATTCTCGTTCATTTATTTACTTCTATTTACTAATTATTTCTTCATTGGCTACGTTGCATCTATTTCTATTTATTTTGACGGCATTTTCAACTACACCTCATCATTTTGTTTCTCCCAATGCCCAATCCAGATATGAAATAGTTTTTAAGTACTGCATTTTATCCAGTAATAAATTATTTTCCTTAATTATTCTCAATTTATTCTGTTTGTCATTATGCCCATAATGACTCTTCACTTATCCCATAGTTCATTGCTGAAATGATAAGTGAATTATTCTAAATTCCTTTTACTTCTACCTATTTTTTATTACTATTTTAAATTCTATATTCTCCTCAAATTCAATATTTATCTTAAATTATTCTTCCAATCTAAATGCACTAAAAATTATCTCTACATTTTTACACATAACTAATCCTCAATTATCACGAGAGTCAATTCTAATTCTACATACTCCTATGTTCTTTTCTGAAGTAGGCTACACATACACAATACAAACTTAATCAAATTTAAGTTTGAAATTTTTTTCAGTTATTGTGATGAACTGGATAAAGAAAACTTTGAATCCTTAATTTAACCTTAAAACTTAATTATCTAACTTGCTTAAATATTAATAGATCAATTCTCCAATCCCATTCCCTTATCTTTGCATCAATGTGCTTTTTATATACTATATTTCAAGAAATTAAAACAAAACTTAGAATACTTTTTGTATGCTGAGGGAACTTTTTCTTTGTACTATCTCATTCATGACACCAATGTGAGGGTGCCACAATGTATGTTGACTGGTATCTGGATCCTATCATTCAATAATCCCACTTCTGACACCAATTGTGGAACCAAGGATGATAATGACAGGCATTAGGCGTATCTCATTCATGACACCAATGTGAGGGTGCCACAATGTATGTTGACTGGTATCTGGATCTTATCATTCAATAATCCCACTTCTGACACCAATTGTGGAACCAAGGATGCTAATGACAGGCATTAGGCCTAAATGGAGTGATAGTCAGGATCTGACACCAGTCAGAATAGCCCGGTGTGATGCCGACAAACAAGTGAGCAGTATAACTATTTAGCGCGAGTAAGGACGGGTAATAATTGTGCTGTTCGGCAAATCAACACAAAGACTAAGTTCATCGAAGAACAACTTCCTTTATTTAGAAAGAGATCTCCATCACAATACATGTGAATGATGATCTTACAATGAGAGGAAAAATACCTGAATTGTGAGGTTTTTGGTTCTCCGGGAAACACAAATTCAGTGGAGGTCATCGAGACGGTCAATGTTCAGAAATTTCAGTCTTTAGTCTCTTTTTTCCACAGTCTTTAGTTCATAAACTAAAATTGAAGATACACACAGAGGAGAAGACCAGAACAGGGAAATCTTGTATCTGGAGAAAGATGGCTTGTTATCCTTACAAAGAAAAATAAGATTGATGATCTAAAGTCGAAGAAGTTAAATGAAATTGTCGTAGCACCAGTGAACTACTAGGCCAGGACAGATGAAGTAATAGAGAGGCGATCATTGAATCAGATAAAAGTGGCAGATATCGTGGCACAAGCAGATCTGGCAATCATGGAACAAGCTCAGATGGCCTTGGATGGTGGTGGAACAAGCCTCAATCGAAGGTGCATTGGCTCTTAAATATCTGTGACCCTTTTTGACCCTTATTCCCAGGTTGAGAACCAAGATGTTTATTTCTCGAACATTCGCTGAGCAGGTGTCCAATTCGCGGCTATTTGGTGGACACCTAATATAAACATTCTCAGCAATTTATTGTTATTGTGGACTAAGTTCGCGAGCTGATCGAAATACCATCTATAATGTCGTCGTATTTCGTCGGAGTTGTTTGACAGAACTCCTTTTTTCTTTCTTTTCATTTGACCTATATTTGACTTAATTATTTCTTAATTACATCCAGATTGCCGATCCTCACAGTTTTATAATACAGAGTATCTCCAAATTATGGCAGGGATGTATTCAAAATTTTTTGTCATATATTATATTTGTTGTAATTTAGAACAGACATTTAGATAAAATGCTATAAATGGAAATTAGTTCCTCAACAACTAAAACTCAGAATACAGGTAGGCCTCAATTAGTGCGAGTTTGAATAATGCGATATTCGATTAGTGCAACTTATAAAAATGATACCTTTTTTTCACTTAATGCAAGCAAATATTCGATTAATGCGAGTTGTAAGCATAGACCAGTCTTACTAACAAGGTCTGTCCCTTTTATGATGTCAATTAACAAATTAATGTTAATTTTCGGTTAGTAAAATCGGATGAGGAGCAGTCCAAGAACAGTCACTTGGCTTTCAAAAGGTGAAACACCAGAAAGATGTAAAACCAGACGAGTAGCAGTCCAAGAACAGTCACTTGGCTTTGAAGGAGTAAAACACCAGAAAGATGGGCTTTTTTGCCATTAGCTATTAGCATTACTATTATTCAGCTTTGTTATCGTAAAGATTTTTGATTGATTAAGAATTGATAAAAATTGATTTTTATTTTAGTTTCGATTTGGTGGTTGGTTTGATGATGGTATGAGATGCAATTCCCGGTAAGTTATTATTTGGTGTGATGATGGTTTGAGACGCAATCCTGGTAGTCTATTAATTTAGATGATGTAAAATATGAAAATAAATATTTCTTAAACAGTTAGTGTTAAGCTCTTTTGGTTTCGATTTGGCAGTTGGTTTGATGATGGTATGAGATAAAATTCCTGGTAAATTATTAATTTAGATGATGAACACCGATGTAAAATATGAAAATAAATATTTTTTAAACAGTTAGTATTGTGGTTATTCATTGTTAAACAGTTAGTATTGTGGTTATTCATTGATATTTCTTAAACAGTTAGTATTGTGGTTATTCTTCGTGAGGTTGGCTGATGGCCGGATCTCACAAAGCAAGAACCAATTACCATATTTTACATATAGTTTGTACTTCGAATAATGCAAGAAATTCGTGGAACCCATTATTCGCACTAATTGAGGCCTACCTGTATTCAATAAATTTTTAAAATGAAATATGGTATAATGACATGAAAAATCTAAACTAGCACCAAAACAGAAATAAAAGAGCCTATGATAAAATCTTATCCTATATTATAAGAAAATTATCAACAGTATAAAAATACTGATGATAATTTTCTTAGAATAATACTTAGAATAAAATATTTAATTTTCTTGGATTTTAGAAACAAAAATAAATAATAAAAGCACTTTTGGATCTGCTACCAGGCTCTCTTCAGTTATATAATATCTTAATAAAAACTTTAAATGAAATTTACACAGTGAGAAAATTCTTACATTATATAGAATGCAATTCAAAAATTTGAAAGTTTACACAAAATGCTAATGTTAGAGACTATAACAGTTTTGTAATTTCTTATATAAAATTATGAATATTTAAACACAAATATGATAATTTTAAATGGCTAAATTCATGTTTAAGTATTAATAAATAATTGTTTAACAGCTTTTACAATTTAACAAAATTATGTTTTTTAACAACAATTTGTATTACCAGTGGTCTCATAGTTATAAAGCTACATAAATACTTCATATATACATTATGAGTTCAGACTGTTTATAGTTTTTAGTGTATAATGAAATTTTTATGATATTGGAGCTGCTAATAATTGTTAAATATAAACTTATTAAAACATCATTTTGTACAAAATCTACAAATGTTTTCTAATAAATTTATAATGTAATTATAAAATGTTTATGTAACTTTACAACTATGAGACACCAATAATACAAACTGTTAATAAAAACATAATTAAACTTACGATAATTTAAGCACTAAAAGCAGTGAGTTAAAAAACAAACTTTACTAAACTGAAGTAAAAACGTTTTCGATATACCATGATATCATCTTCAGTTACAAACAGATTAGAACAGTCTTTTAAATAAAAGTTCTAGAACAAAAATAATTGCGCTTTCTCTTTCTTCTGGCCGGCTATATTTAAATACAAAAGTTGAAAGGTCTAAACAATATTATAGAATATTATAAAATAATAACAATAAATTAAGTAGATAAAATAATACAGTGAAAAAATAAACAAAATAACAAAACATCTTGTTTATTTTGTTTATTTTTTAAGATTTCCTGTTCATATACCAACACATTTTCATATAAATTTGAATTTTTTAGTTGATCTGGAACATAACTCCTACATAATATATTAGTTCAGTAAGAAATTAATGTCTTATAATGTTATTATGATATAAAACATGCTTTTTAGAAACATAATTACAACATATATCAAACCTCCTGTACATATAAGATTACCATCTTATAGTAATATTGCAATTTCATAAACATTTAATTGTTTTTATTTAATAGATGAATAGATATCCTTTCAATAACAGAAATTGTTAATTAGTTGACAGATGACAAGAAATTGTAAAATAATAATAGTAATGGAAAATAATGGAAGGTGAAACACAGTTTTCATGTGACATGTCAGCATTAGTAGGGGTAAAGAAATAAAAAACATGGAAGAAAATAAAAATACAAAGTAATTGCTCATTTGTTTTGGTAAAGAATCACCTATATTTGGCCTATATGATCAATAAAATGTATGGAGGTAGGATCATAGCAAAATCTAAGCATTTAATACTAAATTGATAACAGAGTACTTGATAAGCAGGTGCTGTGTTATCAATTAAGCAAAACCATCTGATAATATACTGTGGTTTGTGGACCATACATTGGAAATTGCTGATCTAGATAATAATTGTTAGAATATATTTAAACAAGTTATCTTAACTACTATTTAAGATAATTATTTTGAATATTTTGCTTCATTTGTTTTTTTAGTTATAAATCTGAAAAATCAAAAGAATCAATAACTAGCACTAAAGCAGTATTAGCAACTTTAATTGCATACACCAGTAATAAAGATGCCAGTAAAGAAATATTTAACAAAAAAAATAAAACAGATGCTTTTGGAATATATTCAATTTTTGGAGTTCTTTTTTGAACTTTATGCTAAAGTTTGGATCTTTGAATTAACATGTAGCACTGCTATGGTTTTATATTATAAAGAAAGTAAGAGTTATAGTAGAAATTGACAATTACTTAGATTGTCAACAATTTCTTGTTAATAATGTAAAGTTTTAAATTTTAATAGTAAGCATTAGAAAACTAATAATACTAAACTAAAAGTTTAAGATAAAAAAAATTTTCTATATATTTTTCTTAAATCTTTGATTTATATTGTTAAGTTTTTTCTTCTTCTTCTTGACTGCAAACTTCCACATATTAGAAACTTCATCTTCTGGTTGTTGGTTAATTACATTTCTTTATTCACTTTTTTCAGGAATATAATTGCTTCTTTTATATCATTTTTTTTATTACTATCCTCATCTCTAGCACTATTCCAGTTTATTATGACATATTGTTTGTAGAAGTTACAGGACAATGCTGTGTGCAAGGGATTTTTTTATTATGTCTACTTTGTGTTGTATACTCTATCCTTTTCAGTTTCTCTTAATCACATCTATTAAATAAAACTCATAAATCTGAAATTTAGAAGAGTTATAAAAGATTTAGTATATCAAAATAAAGTAAGCAATAAAGAATGAATCAGTTCTAAATTTCTACATCTCAAAATTATAATAAATTTATTACAATTAATACAGAAGTTAGCATATATAATTACTTCATTAACTATTCTGTTTTATCACAGTTCATATACACTTGGAATTATTCATATAATATATACACTACTCACAGTTTGGAACCGATGATTATATGTTGAACTATGCACTAGTTCAAAATTGTAACAGTTTTTACATCAAATTAAACAAATTATATGCTTGTTTCTATAGTTTTTACATATAGCAGAGTAATCTTTAATATGTTTTTTAATTAAAACTCTGCTTCTAAGATGAGAAATATTAAATACAAGCACTATAAGCAGTAAAGTAATTTACTCTAAATAGAAGAAATGTTTTTGATTCATTATGGATCCTCTTCAGCTTCTAAAGGAACATACTTTCAGTTCAAAAAGTTTATATACCTCATTCCAATTATTACATTATTATTTACAGAAAAAGTTTTAAATATTTCAGAGTGTATCTATGTCGAGTAAAGAATATTAAATGATTTGAAGAAAAGAGGATATCGAAAAATATCGATATCTATTTTTATTATAAGTTTTAAATTTATCGATAAATTTAAAACTTTTTTTGGAAAAGTATAAAAAATATGAAAACTGGTAAATCTATCTTGTTATACCCTTTTCAAAGAAAGAACTTTCAAGGTCAAATTCGATGATGGACGAGTCTTTTTAGTTAGGATTAACGATAAGTGATACGGTGTAAAACGGATCGCAGTAGAGAATTTATTACCATTTTCGACTCGATATTTGAATTAAAGCATAGTAATCAGATTAAAAATATTTCAATTTTTATTTTATAAATTGCTAAAATTAATTATAATTTGAAAATTTATTTTAAAATTCTTTTAATTGTTGATACAGAAACACCAGTAGCTAGTGAAG
>AYEL01074215.1:0-38184 GCA_000484575.1 Olivierus martensii | reverse complement strand
AAAAAAAAACCATTTTTAATATATTGTAAATTTCATTAATTCAAATATTTAAGAAAGAATTTAAATATAACTATGTATTAACTATTTTTATTATCAAACTTCACATGAAGTAATATGTCTTGTACCAATAGATTCAAATATTATATGAAAAACATACAATATATATATATATATATATATATATATATAAATTTATTTTTTATCTATATCAGACATATACACAATACATTCCTCTGTCTATCTACGATCTTCAGCAATGGATGGGCGAACCTTCAATTTATGTATATGATTGTTCATGTGCAGGCCTTATAGTTGAATCTTTCAATCAGTTTGCTATTCAACACGAAAGAGAATATGAGGTAATTGATATAAATTTATTTTTGAATTAATTTAATACTCATATAGTAATAATAAACATTTCACTTTTTAACTACTAATTTTTAATGATCAATTATAAAGTTATGAACATGAATACAGTTTTAATTTTACAATTTATATAAACAAGGTTTAGAAATAATTTCAATAATAAATTTAAGAAATACTTAAAAAGTTTTAAATTTATTTGAAATACATTTTCCCAATTGTATTCTAGTTAGCTGTAGCAAATAGTAAAGGACAGTATCAAGGACCTCCTCTACCTTCATACAAAAATTGTGTTCAGTTAGCTGCTTGTGGTCCACAACAGATTTTACCAATGAATCCAGATTTACCTGCTGATTTATTTACTTCTTGTTTAACTACTCCTATAAAAGTTGCTCTTCAATGGTAAGAGAGTAATTTTTTGCTTTTATTAAATAATTCTTATCTTATTATTATTTTTCTTATTGAATAAATTTTTTTATCTAACAAAGTAAAAAATATATGTGTGTGTGTATTAATTTTATATTTTTAAAAGCTAATTTTACCTCATATATTTATTTATTAAATAAAGTTTCTCATATTGGATGATTCAAATGAATAAATGACAATCATAAGCTCTTTTATCAGGAAATATAAGTTTAATTTAACATAGTTGGTAATTAATATTAAAAGATAAAGTTATAGTTGTATAATAATGCTATAAATGATGATAAATAAATTCTAAAAATTTTAATTTCTTTCAAGGTTTGTACTGCAAAATACATGCAAACTTGTTCCAGGAATAACATTGGAACTGCTAGAAAAGTAAGCATAAATTTTAATTATAATAAATGATATATTTTCCAATGGGATTTCTTTCTGGTTTTCCTTGCTCTAAACTCTACCTCTAACATATTGAACCATATAGGTTTTGATTTTTGTATAAAACATAAAATCACTTCTATTGCCTTTTGGTTTTCATTTCTCATATACATGAATGACATCAAATTCTATTTATTCACAAAAAAAATTATCTAATCCATCTGTGAAAAATATTTTTGGGACATTTTTCATGAAATTTGGGCTTGATAATACAAAATGCAGCAGATAACAGGGAAATAAAGTAATTTTTAGTTCCAATCTCAAAGAGGGCTCAAAATTAAATGTATGGAAGAAGAAGATGCAAGTACTATGGTTTCTTACAGTTGGAGCTTATTGAATATAAACAAGCATTACATAAAATGTATATACATAGAATTAAATATTTTAAAATCACACTTGAATTGGAAAAAAATCATAAAAGCAATAAATATATAGTCAACTCTGGATATAGTGGACTTGATTGTAGTAAACATTTAGATATAATGAAAATATCTCATTTGTCCTGATCCATAAGTATCTTAATGTATGCTAATAATTTCAGTTATCATTAAAAAATACAGTTTCAAATCTGATACAGTTTACTGAAATGATTTATAATAACTGGGAATATCATCATCCTCATTATACTCAGGTTTTGTTTCTTGATATAACTAGTGCATTTGACTCAATTCAAATTGATATTTTATTGATATCTATTGCATCATAAAATACTTACAGAAAGGAAATACAGGATTATTTAGGAAGAAGTTTATTATCAGATTTCGCTCCGACTTTGGGCATACAACAGGGTTCAACTATTAGCGACTTTCTGTATGTTATATGAATTCAAATTCAAGTTAAATATAGAAGTAACAGTTATTGTCTATGTGGATGATTTTAAAATACAGAATATAAATAGTCAAGATCTCTTTGATGATTTGGAAAAATTATAGAATGGTTTATTGCGATTAATATGATGATTAACGAAACTATATCAAAATTTATAATATTTGCCTTACATAATAAAAGTATCAGCAATAACATATAATAAGGTGCATCCCAAAAGTTTAAAGAATGGGATTTTTTGGCTGATGCAATTGGTTTAAGTATTTCCGAATGGAAGTTGCGCTAAAAGACAAAATAATACATGAGAATACATTGATGTATGCAGGAAAAAAATTATATTTTATTATTTAATTAATTAGCAACAAAAACATGTTTTTCCTGTGTCAAAAGTTTAAAGAATTTTTCATAACTGTATGAAAATATACAAAATAATATTCTGAAAACAAATTAATTAATAGATGTAACTTCCATTTGTTTTAAGCACTTTACACACACGTGATTTCATTGACATTACCAAATCTTGATGAATTTCAGGTCGAACATCATACCAGCTCTTAATGATTTGCATATTCAGCTCATTAACAGAAGAAAATTGACGATTGTTTGCATAAACCGCTCTGGTAAGGATCCCCCAAAGATTCTCTATAAGATTCAAGTCAGGGCTTTTTGCTGGCCACTTCATTACAGTAATGCCTCTTGCCTCAAACCATTTTCTTGTTGACCCTGCCATATGGATGGCGGCATTATCTTGCTGGAAAACAAAGTTAGGACCATCCAAACCTTCTGCAGATGGTAATAAATAATCATTGAGGACTCTTACATAGTCACTTGCCTTCTGTTTACCAGTTAGAAATGCTAATTCAGTGCACCCATTGAAAGAAAAGCCACCCCAAACCATAACAGCTCCGCCACCTTGCTGTCGACTAAAAAATGACCGCGGTTCTTTTCGAAGATCATGCCAATATGATGCGCATCCATCCGGTCCATCTAAATTCCATTTTTTCTCGTCACTAAAGATTGTGGTTACCCACTGGTCATCCCAAGTCTGATGTTCCTCTGCCCAGGCCAGGCGTGCGGCTGTGTGCACTGGAGTGAGATGTGGTTTCTTTGCCATCTGTGCATATTCAATGTACCCACATTGTCGAATTCGCCTGTGAATAGTATTATTAGAGACATTTATACCAATTATTTGCCGAATTTTTGACAGAGATAGCTGTTGGGTTGATGCTAGCCATACTATCCGACGATCATATTGCTGTGATGTACATCTTGGCCTCCCTGGATGTGGCTTCTTGTTATAATTATTGGCTTTTTTAATTACTTTATATACAGCAGACACTGAACGACCCAATTCAGCTGCAATATCAGGTACTAGCTTGCCTGCAGCCTTCATTCGCCAGATTTCTGCGAAGAAGAGAAATCAGAGAAATCTCTTCCAGAGAAATCTCACATTTTATCGGCATTTTGAAAATATTTTATTTTACTCCATAAAACGGTTACTATGCTAATTAGTGTACATGTATTTATTGTTTGATTCAACACAATTAACTTTATTTTTTAAAAAACCTCTAGTTTTCATCTGATTCCTAAAATTCTTTAAACTTTTGACATAGGTCAAAAACATGTTTTTGTTGCTAATTAATTAAATAATAAAATATAATTTTTTTTCCTGCATAAATCAATGTATTCTCATGTATTATTTCGTCTTTTAAAGCAACTTCCATTCGGAAATAATTAAACAAATTCCACCAGCCAAAAAATCCCATTCTTTAAACTTTTGGGATGCATTTTAATGCCCGATTCATACCAGGTCAGGAACTGACCGCTGACGTTTGATTCGAATATCGACGACAGCGACACCTTGCGGCAGCATCACACAAGTTCCTATTGTCATAAATTGATATTAAATATATATCTGATTTAACATTTCTTAAATATATCACGATTTAAATTTTACACAAATATTTGGTATTTTAAATCGGTAAAATAATTTTGTTAAATTTTTTACAGTAATGGAAAAAATTATTGTATCACCGTTCTATAACCAGCATATTCTGTTATCCAGCCAATGTATGTTGAAATATTATAGTACTAGAAATAACAACAATAGCAAGCAATACAAATAATAGAAAAACGCTTAATGCATCGCTTAAAACGTCACAAGATATGCATTATGCAGTATTTTCCAAACTTCATGGCGCTTCCCACTAGAAGAGGGTGCGAAAGAATTAACAAAAACATTATTTTTCAGACAAACAAACAAAAAAATAAATTCAAATTGTTGTCGAAAAAAGTGAATGAATAAAAACGGTTATAAATACGTATATCCATGTACTTAAAAAACATTCTTCTGTAGCTGTTTTAAAGACAAAATAGGGGGTAAGATATGGATATTTGGATCACTTAAGCCTTTGATCTTTATTTAATCAGCATGTACTGCCTTAATATCCACAATTTATATATTATTTAAAACAGTAAATACTTAGTTTTCATAATCATTACAATCCATGGATTAAAATAAACAGTTATTTGTAAGAACAGAAATTTTATTAAATGTGGCAAAATAATCCATTTATCCTAATGGTAGGGATAAATGAATCATCAGAATGTTATTTGGATCAGTCAAAATAATGAACTCTAAATTACTTCAATAAATAAAATAATTCAAAAAACACCAAAAATTCTAAATTTTATTAATTAATTACATATTAATTATTTTTAATTTTAGAAACATTTTCCACATTTAAAACTTTTTTGGCCTTTTCTTGCCCCAACACTTTTCTCGTGGTACCAGATTGAACATTTCTGGCACTGAATCCAGTTTCCTTTTCTGATTGATTCTGCTGATTGATAATTCAAACCACAAAAACCACAATTATCTTCATCTATATTTATTTGTTCAGCAAATGAGGAGGAGGAAGAAGCAGCAGTATTTATTTTTGATGATGTAGTTGATTGTGTCTGCTTTAGTAGATGCACATTATCTGGTGAAGTTAAGTGAACTGCTTTTTTTTTTTCTTTTAATTTTAGGGGGAGAAGGCATTAAAGTTGTTATAGTTTTGTCTTCCACTAATGCATTAGTTCCATTTAAGCTATTGTTTATATCAGATTCTTCATTAGGACTACTAAGTCTATTACAGACAGTGATTGTGTTGAGAGCCTCAGAAGGTGTAAACTTATCTTCTGAAATTAAGTATAACTTTTGCACCAGTAAACTCAATTATAGTAAGAATTTTGTTTACTAGATAATTATATTGATTCATTTTCATTAAAATAAACCTTTGTTTATGGTTTATCATTATTCTTAAATAATATTTATTTAATTTTATTTAATAAATAAAATTAAATAATTAAATAAGCAGCACCATTAGCATATTTTTAATATTGGAAATAATAATTACTAGTTGATCCAAATTACCCGATTCAATTTGATCAAAATATCCTTTCCTGCATTAGATAAAAAAATTAGAAAATAAAAAAGCTATCCCATTTAGAGAAACAAGAACACCTCCATCTTTTTTATAACACACATGGCTTATTCTGTTTCAATTTTGAAGTTACCAGTACAATTAATAACATAGAAATACCTTAAGAATCAACCTTTAAATCTTAGAACAGGTCTCTAAGCTCAGCATTTACTTATCTTTTGGTAAAAAGTTTCCATTGTAACATTTTCTTTGTAACTGTAGAAACAAAAACTCGACAAAGTACGCCAAACACAACCAAACCTACCAACACACCACGTAATTCTGAATATACAAGAACACACTACCGGCAAAAATAAAAAACTGCTTAGGATGATCCAAATATCCTACTGATCTAATTATCCACACCTTACCTATCGATCTCGTTTAGTGATTGAAGAATTGCGTGTAGAGATATCTTCAGTGATACCCAATTTCAGAGAATTTGTGCTGAGAAACAAGCCAACTATTTCATTAAATATTATATTGTCTTAAACGTTTATTCTATTTTTTGTTTTTGTATTTTTTGTAAGATTTATTTAATTGTATTAAAATTTGTTACGCCATAATAAACGGGCGGACCATTAACTTTGATGACCTTGGACTAAAACTGTTGGAGTCTATTCAGTTAACCTAAAATGACAACCAGTGAGAGCTACGCATCGAATTACAACTTGATGGAGCTATGCTAAGTCAAGTTCCTGGCACTAACTTGTAAGTTAACACGCTTTATAGGAGCTAGACTTGCACTCCTATTCCAACGTTGCCACATTATTAGCATAACTGACAAATGACAAAGGATAGTTTTGATTTTGCTAACTATCGGCAGAGCCGTATTTACTATTTACTTTCATTTAAAATTGTGAGGAGCTGGAATTTGAGGTCATATGTAATTTGTCTGTTTTCAACTACAAACCTATTTGGTTGCGTTTGGACGAGTATAGAGAAATTGGAGATGAGTAAAGGAATCTGGAGAAAGAAGAGAAACGCTCTGTCAAAACAAAAGCGAAAGAAATACGATGACATTTCGGGTTGTATTTCGATTGATTTGTGGACCTTGGTCCCCTATAATAATAAATCGCGAAGGAAGTTTAGGTGCAGGTGTTAGACAAATAGTCGAGAAACTGACACTTAGCTCGGCAAACATTCCAAGAAGTAAGCATCTTAGCTCTCTCTCCCTGGAAAAAAGGGAGAAGGAAAGGTCACGAGTATTTAAGAGCCGCGCCGCCCTCGATTGGCGCTTGTACTGCTATGCTTGTCCTACTACACTTGTTATAGCTGGTTCTACACTTGTGCTACGTAATTGTCCATTGTTCTCCGCAATCCTCCTGGGTCTAATTCTACCCAACCGATATTGCCTGTCAGGGCCGTAACTAGGGCGTGGCGAAGCGGCATTCGCCACAGGCGCAGCTTGATTAGGGGCGCAAATTTTTTAATTGATTTCCGTTATTTGCGGGTAAATGATTTTTTCTATAAACGTTCGCCGACATAGCGTTATGTTTTTTTTTTTCATTTTAATTCTTAGAAGAGGTAATTCATGGATAAAAGCGGCCAAGTTGTACTCCAAACAAAAGCTCCATATCAAGAAAGGGGCGCTATTTTTATTGATAAAGTAAAAATTTACAATGACTCATTGTGTACTTGTATTTTCCTATTTTTGCTCATTAGTCATTAAATACGACTGAAAACTGTTTAAACAATTTTTTATTTATCAACTCATTTTGATGGAGATAATTCAGGTTAGGTTAATTAGATTACGCCGCCATATCCTCTTGAGATATACTGTATCTGGCGGCGGCCACTTGTAGAGCCCATCACAGGCTGGCCAACACCCGTGATGGGGTCAACCGGATGGTTGAAGGATGGGGTTCAACGGGCCGGTCCCGGACCCCTCCTGAAAAACTGGAGATGTGGGACCCGGATTTGAACCCGGTCCACGGTGGTAAGCCAAAGCTTTACCACGCAGCCATCCGGCCGACTGGAGATAATTCAGTTTCAGCATTGTTATCTTTAAATGAAAAAATGGGGGCGCAAGTTTGACCCTTGCCACAAGCGCTGCGTACCGTAGTTACAGCACTGTTGCCTATTCCGGCCAACTGGTTTGGATTGTCAGCCTCAACTCGATTTCCGCATTTCTTCGGTTTTCTACGATCGGGTGCAGGATCCATCTACGTCCTTAGTAAAGTGCTTTCAAGTTCGCACTGGTCTTCTATCTCTGGCATTGAATGGGAAGAAGACCGTATGAAACATCGATATTGTCAGCCGAACCGTCCGAATTATTCAAGAATTTCGTTGCGAAATAAGGACTAAAGACTATGAATTTAATTTGGATTAAAGACTATTAGTGTTTGCGTCCGTCAATCTTCATTTGTTATTAACCACCTTGTGGAATTTATAAACAGGTACCTCTCTTTTAACTTGTTAAGAGATGATATCTCGAAAATCTCTCTCGAACCAATAAAGGAACATAGTCTTTTTGAACATAATCTCTGTTTCACCAGATGATTCTACATTACCTATCCTTTGAATCTCACACCGCATTTTAGACCAACGCCTGTCAAAGCCGTCCTCGGGTTCGACAAAACATTGATATTTTATTCAAATATAATAGTGTTGCAATCCAACGAATTAAACTTTATCTAGGTACGAAAAAAATTTGTATAATTCATTTTTTCTTAAATTTTTAATTTAAGAAAAAATAAATAGACAACAATTTAAATTTTTAATTTAATTTTTGTCTATTTTATTTTTTTGACTGCGAAGGGATTCTTTGATTGAACGGGTCCCTGGCTGCAGCCCCTAAAAACCATGCCTAAATCTGCCTCTGATAATAAATATTCAATATATTATATATTTATTTATACAAAACATTGTATATTGTTTTGTAGTATTAAATTGTAAGTAGAATGTATTTATAAAATTAGACTGTTATGAAAGTGAGGGGGCGTACCAATTATTTATGGAAAAATGGCGCAACACAGAAAGTTTGGAAATCACTTAATTAGTGAATTACTGTTATGACTCGAATGGTCTTGTTGCTCCAAACAACATTGCAGCAATTTAAAAAGTGGACCCGAAAGAGTTAATTAAATGATTTTGCATTTAGAAAACAAATAAATACGTTCTTAGTATTTAACTAATTTTTACCTAATTTATCTATTTTATATCATCTTAACAAAATTTAAAGTTCTGATGCAATATTTCCCATACGTTTCTAGTTTTCGTCAAACTTATAGACTCTGCAATTAATTTTTCTATTACTGTATATATTTACAATAAACAAGTACAAAAATTTCTTACCTGTAAAGTATTAATAAGAATAGTTACATTGTTTAAAATATTCTTCATTATTAACAAGGAAATAGTTAAACTTCGATCAGAAATATTCAAAATAAATCTAAAAATAAAACCAAATTTCCTTCAGTAAAATGAATAAAGGTAAATTATTATATAAATATATTTATATCTTGAAGATCAACAGTTGAAAACTTTTTGTTCACATTATATTACAAAAAAGTAATTCATTAGTACAAGTTAAAATTTTAGAATGTTATTTCAAAATATCATAATAACAATTTATGAAATTGACAACCATTTCAATGTTATATTTCCATTAAATTGATTAACACTATTTTAACCTAAAAATATTGTTTTAGTTATATTTAAAACATATTGACATATCATATATTACTATTATTTGATTTTTTTACAATTATATCATAAATTTTAAATAATTATATTCTTTAAAATGGCAAAAAGCACATTCTCTTTCCCTACTCCATTCAAACGATGATGATATTTTTTTCATCGAGATTTTCTCGATTTTCATCGAGATTTCTTTCACAAGAAATGTAGAAATGTAGAAACATGAAGATGCAATTAAAAGATTTTAGGAGGAAGTACAGAAATTCAAACTGCGAATAGTAAGATAATTTATCTTACACTTATGTCAGTTCTTTTGAATAAATGGTGTTTTTTTTTTTCTTCAAAAATAGTTAAAATCTAAAAAGAAATTGAACTTTAGTCTGCTGATATTCATATTATATATATATATAGTTAGCGTTTATTTTATTTACGTCACAATATATATAAAATAAGGTTGCTAAAAATTGTATATTTTCCTTACTTACGCGATATAAAATAAAATTTGAATTCATAAATAAGACAAGTTATAATGTCCAGTGATGATTTCTTCTAACTAGAATTAAAGTATTAGAAACATTGTTAATGTAAAAATATGATGAATTTTGAAATGGAAAATTGAATATTTTTTATTATTTATAGGTGGTATGGAATAACAAAAAAAATTTTTTTAAATAAAATAAGAATTTCAAGTTTTCTGGTTTTAATATTGTAATATGAAAATTTTCGTGATATCTGAGCAGGTAATCTCTATAATTGTATGTATATAAGTATATATTGAATTATAATTTAGTTGTTAAAAAGTTTTTTAAAAATTTCCTTTTCGTAAAATATTCTTAGGTATTTAAAACATGTTGAATTATTTATGTAAACAGATAAGCTGACCTATATATATGGCTGAAGAGGGCAAAAGCTGCCGAAATGCATTCTATTAATGTATCAGTTCATCAAACTTTAAGAAGTTTAATAAATGGTTTTTTTAAAGAAAAGGTTTAATTGAATTCTACGGTAATACTGCACTGTCAACTACAGCGGTGAAAAAAATCCTAATCAAGAGGAAGTTGATTCATTCAATTGGTGGGGTAGACTGAGTAATTAAGTTGAATATGAAAGAAACCGCTATCTAACTACTTGATATTAATATACATAGTATTGTGCATGTGTTTTCGGATTAACTAGCGTTTCTTTATCCAAACTTAGATTTACTCCTATAGTGACCAGTCAATCTGGTGTCTTTTGTTGTTCCCAACAAAGATTTTATCAAGTTTTTATTTATCAGTAGCATTGAAATTTTTTAAATATCATACAAAAGTGAAGTGATGACAAATGTAAAAATTTGGAGAAAAACTTCTTACCTTATATCACGATTACAGAGACTTAACGAAAAATGTTTTACAAAAAAGTGAAAAAATAAATAAATTATTTTAAGAGGCATTGGTATGATTTATTGAAATTCAGAAATTAATTTGTGCAACAGAAACTATTATACGTTTATCTTACAATTTCGTACAAACATGTTACAATAATGAAATTTTAAATTAAAATAGTTTTTTTATTTTAAATACTAAATTTACTCTTGCATGATGCGCATTGAACATACATAAAGTCGCTAAATCTCTATATTAGCAATTTTAAACTATATATTTCATCATAAAAAAAAACATTAAAAAATCACCAGATCTGGCAACAGTAAGGCCACACCATTCATAAGGGCAAGACGTGGGGTAAAACCACCTAAAGGTGCCGCAAAGTTTTGAAAAGCAGTCATATTTATCTGTATGAATTTTATTAAAACAAAAACTTCATCGTTCTTATAATTATTAATTAAAAAATGTACACAAATCATATCTTTCCATTTAAGTCGAATCTGCATTATTTAAAATGGTGGACAAGTGTTTATCTTCGGATTTTCTTGTTTTTTGACTAAATTTCAGTGAAAACGAAGCAATAAATGAACAATTAACAAATAATATTATTCATTTTAATAGATTTAACCAATATTTTAGTATTATATGCGAAATATTTTTTATTTTAAATGCAGTATTTTATAGTGGTGTATCCATTCTGATGACAATAACCAAATTTCTGATTTACTATAAGCAGAGTTTTCATAATGCATTTTAATATGGATGATTCGGGACTGTGAATTTTTGATAACAATAAACTCTTGATAACAATATCTGTGATTACAATAAGCTGCTTCTACTGTATTTTAAATTCGTTGTAACTTTATTTATTAATAAATTTAGCCTGAATGGCAATTACCTAATAATAGCCATTACAATATTATATAGCCAGCTGCCTGCTTTCAGTTCCACTCCAGTACTCAATGTCTATAGATGTGCAATTACTTTTTACAAAATTTATGCAATTTTATAAATTTTTTTTTGTGTGAAAAATACATTTTAATTCTTACTATAAATTTTTAAATATCTAAACATATTCCTCAATGATTTAAAGTACATGTTATGCAATATAGATACGTTTTGAGAGAGAAAAAAATATATGCTTATACAAACCTTAAAAATTTTTACTGGTTTCTTTGGTGTTTGACCAACTTTTTAACTGTTTTAAAACTTGGTTACTTGAGTTGCTAATCTCCGTTAAATTACTCTCTTTTACTAATTTTCTCACCATCACCATCTGAGAACCTTAGAGGAAACCAAGTTAAGGCTAGGAAGTGGATGGCATTCTTTTCCACCTGGTCAAGGGATAACCTCAATCCATAAGCATTATCTGAGAACCTTAGAGGAAACCAAGTTAAGATCCTTGATAGCTGAAACACACCTCTACCTCCGGTATGTAGACATCATCTTTATAGTATGGAAGGACGCGAATCATACGGAAGAGTTGATTAAGTCGTTCTCAGATGATGCTTATGGATTGAGGTTATCCCTTGACCAGGTGGAAAAGAATGCCATCCACTTCCTAGATGTTGAGATCAAGATCGCAAATGCAACCTTAGAAACAACAGTATATAGAAAACCTGAGGCAATGCCCGTAATAATCCCGAGGTGGTCAAATGATACTTGGAGGTACAAAAAAGCAGCGCTAAAGGCTAATAGGGCAAATGCAACCTTAGAAACAACAGTATATAGAAAACCTGAGGCAATGCCCGTAATAATCCTGAGGTGGTCAAATGATACTTGGAGGTACAAAAAAGCAGCGCTAAAGGCATACGTTAATAGGGCTAACACTCACTGCAGCAATGACATCTTGAAAGAAACCGAAATACAAACTATAATAGAGATAGCAAAGAAACACGGTTATAGTGAGGCAATGGTGAGAAAATTAGTAAAAGAGAGTAATTTAACGGAGATTAGCAACTCAAGTAACCAAAGGGAAGCAGACACCTCTCTCCAAGACCAACGAAATGCTATTGGATACGAAGTGATACCAAACGCCATGAGGACTTCAAAGACAGTCAGAAGAATCTTAAAAAAGACTAAAACAAAGCCAGCATATAAAAGGGGACAAACAATATTCCAAACCCTGAAAAATGTGAAAGAGAAATATAGCGCAGAGAAAAACTCAGGAATCTATAGGATACCATTAGAGAACATAGACGAGAGCAGGATGGAAGTCTATATAGGTGCTACAACAAGAAATTTGAAGGACAGTGTACAGGAACATAAACGGGACATCGGTCAAGGGAATTTAAGAATGGCACTATCCAGATGGGCATATGAGTATAATGTTAACATCAAATGGGATCAAGCTAGGTAATTAGTAATGGGATCAAGCTCAGTGTACAGGAACATAAACGGGACATCGGTCAAGGGAATTTAAGAATGGCACTATCCAGACGGGCATATGAGTATAATGTTAACATCAAATGGGATCAAGCTAGGTAATTAGTAATGGGATCAAGCTAGGTAATTAGTACGGTCACAGACCCAGGTGAGCTCTATACTGCAGAGAAGCTACACATATACAGAAGGAGCCAGCAAGAAAAGGTAGTAAATGAGAGGGATAAGGAGGGGCTTCCGACAGTATGGAAATACGCCCTGAAATGACTGAGGGGGGATGCAAAATTAAATAGTAGTAGTGAACCGAATTAATTGGTTATATTCTTTATTTTTATATTTTTCATTCCTAGCTCTATTTCTCAATCTTCAATCCTTACTAGTTTTTATATAACTTTTGTAAACAATCAAATTACCCCGGGAAACCACCTAGCTCTATTTCTCAATCTTCAATCCTTACTAGTTTTTATATAACTTTTGTAAACAATCGAATTACCCCAGTAAACCAGTACAGCATGGAAATACGCCCTGAAATGACTGAGGGGATGCGAAATTAAATAGTAGTAGTGAATCAAATTAATTGGTTACAGTGCTCAAAATAATTTCAAAAATCCAGTCACCAAAAAAAAATTCTGATCGACAAACCCCACTCCTCCCCCTCCCCAAAAAACACTTGCATAAATTCATTAGCAAATACGTTTTTCACAACATGATCGGGGGAAGTATCACGTGGTATGCGAATTGTGCTTTTTACAATGATCATGTCACATATACAAACAAACATTATTTTCAGGAAGTGAAATAAACACCCATCATTTCAATAAACAGCTATTAGACCATTTGCTAAAATATTTCAGAAGTTCACAAAATTCTCCACAACCACACATAATCAGCACGAAACAACACAAACGGCAAACAATCTTTTTTTTATTCTTCCTTTATATTTCTGAAAATTCTTGAAATTGAAAACGTTTTTCTAGAAAGAGTTTTTTAGTAAATAAATAGTTCTTGGACTGCTAGTTAGCGCTATCGTTTGATTTTTAATGATATATTACTTGAGAGTTTTTCTAGAAAGAGTTTTTTAGTAAATAAATAGTTCTTGGACTGCTAGTTAGTGCTATATCGTTTGATTTTTAATGATATATTACTTGAAAAAACAGTACAGTTTCATTGTTGTGAATTTCAGTTATAATAAAACCTCTCACTTTAGTTTAATAAATATAAAATAAATGGAAATTTCAAAAAATAATGCCATTCTAATATTGTAATTCCTTGAAAGTAAGCTTTATTGTTTAATACAGGATCGCCAAACAACATTTTTTCATATATTATATGTCATTGCTACACTAATGAATTGCTAATAATGTTAGTAAAAAAAAGAATTTTCAGCTTTATATTTTAATGATGTACGTTATAATATGGCAGCACCCAGAATGCTAAAATTATTTAAAATTGAAAATAAATGAATGATTTTTGTATAATTTACTAATCTATGCATTAAAATAAGCACATAAAATTTTAAAAATGTATTATTTTATCGTTAGCTACAAATAATTTTCTTTTAAAAATCTAAAATAAATACGATAACAGTAACAGTTAAACATGTGGCTTATCCATTTGAAGACATACAAAATGCCAAAATTTAGATAATAAAATACCATTATGATTATAAAGTTAAGAAATTAGGCTGTCATTTAATTTCAGTAAAAAAGTGAATTGTTTTAATTTTTTATGATGGAAAATTGTTTATAGATTTTTTTTTATTAACTTTTAATTAATAAAATATTGATGTATTCAATTAAACTTGATAGCTGTGGCCTATATTGAACAATATTATTTCATTTTTGAGAAGTTTTTAACAAAAATTAAAAATACAGTTCAATTAAACTTGATAGCTGTGGCCTATATTGAACAATATTATTTCATTTTTGAGAAGATTTTAACAAAAATTAAAAATACTGTAAGAGTAGATCAGTAATGGAATCATTTCAGTTATAGTGAATTTCAAATAAGATGAACAAAATATCAGAGTCCCTAGGAGTTCATTATAACTGGAATCGATTGTATATGCCATTCTAGTTCTTACATATTTCTTTGGCATTATATAATCGACACAAACAGATCTTGATAGTCTCCAAAAGAAAACACTAGCCTAGATCTTTATCATCCATTGAAATAATAATTTTTCCTTTCACAGGAAAAGGATGAAATAGTTTTATCAATTAGTTAAAAGAATCTACACAAAAACAATACACTATAGTAATATTTTCTTATCAAGCAAAATACTTAATAGCTGTATAATTTGATTGTTATTGAAGATTGCAAACATACACCACTAAATCTAAACAATAAGGAAAATAATTCCGTTATCACTAATAATATAAAAAAATCAGGTATTTTGTGTTACATTGATTTAAATAACCAGAGATTGATAGAAGAGTATCAAACTCTTGGCTTATCATGATAGATCTGTTCTCTTAGACAAAGGGGTTCATAATTGAAATGAAATACAATCAAACCCTGATAAGACCACCATCCATTTGAGGACGATTTTGGCGGTTAATCGGGGTTGGCAGTTTTTTGAAAACTCATGTAGTATAGAAATGAAAATTAACTCCAAATTTATTAAATTTAATAAAATACAGTATATTTATATTTAGCATTCAAACTTAACATTTCTGAAAATTGTATACTTTATAGTATAGTATATGTACAATATTATATAGACATGTCCATATGCTGTTCTGTTCCTCTACTTTGAGTTCTCTGTAAAAATCAATGTGCACAGCTTACTGTACAGTATCCTTATTTGCTTGGTATGCAATAAACAATGAAAAGAACCTGGTTCCTATGATCTTAACTTTTCTACAACCTAGGTGTGAACCAGGCTTAAAAAAATACATGCTTAACCGTTAACTCCATCTCTCACCCACTGGTTACAAATGAATCCAGAGAACTTCGGGGAATAAAGACAAATACAATACCAAAAGGAATATTAGTTTAAATGTTTCTATTGGTGGATGGCAGATAGCATATTATCAGAGTTTGCCTATTCCATTAACCTTTAACGCTCCACTGCCTTGGTAGCCAACACAAGTGCGCTCCGTCTAGCGCTCCTATAACTCGGCAGCCAAGACAAAATTTAAAACCCAAAAACTTTGTTATTTTTGCTTAAATCAAGAAAAAATGGTTAAAATCTCAAATTCTATCATATTCTTCATATTTCTGTCGTATTTCTCAAAAATTTGATTTTACATTGATATTTTAATAAATTTTTAATTAACCCTTTAATTTGAACCCAATCCGAATCAATTAAAACATTTGGGATCTTTGCATCCCCAAAAATTCAAGAACAGTTTGTCCGACTTGCTCTCTCATGTTCCACATTTCTTTCTTAGTTTATTCCTACTTCTTTTCTACCGATATTTTGTTCCAATAATTTGGGAAAGTTTGGCCCCTTGTAAATAATATGATTTTAGCACTTTTCCACACACAAAATTCGATAAATTAGTTTTATTTAAAAAGCATGTGGTTTTAATGGGTCTTTCTCATTCCTTATGAGGTTAAACAAGGTAGGTGCTCTGTGTGTGTGGCTAATTTCCTATTAGTTTTTCTTCCTACATTGCAAGTTTTCAAGGTTATATGGTATAGGCATAAAATTATTTAAAGCGTTTTGTGCTTCGTGGTTAGGTGGGATTTGAGAAGGTGTTTCAATTTTAGATTTAACATTATTCAATATTTTTGTCAGGAACGATTTGGAATAGCCATGTTGTTTTCTATGTACCAGAGCTCTTTTAATAGGTCATCTCTGTCGGAGCAGTAAGTTAGTCCGCTCCTGTAATAGGTATAGAACACCACTTTCTTGTAGGCTATAGGGTCATTGGACCAGTTGGGGATGACAATAGTTTGGTATGTGGGTTTCCTGTAGACAGTAATTTTGATGTCTTGCCCTTGTATCATTATATTCAGATCTAGGAAATGTATCACTGTGCTGCTTTGTTCTTTCTTTAAAGCAAGGCCATATTGCTCCAGGGTTAAGGTTTGTGGGAATTCATCTACATATGCGGGGTTGTTCCACACTACTAAGATGTCGTCCACATAACATATACAGTGGGTGATCGGTTAACGAACAGTTCGGATAATGAACATTTTTTTGAAAGATTTTTATGCTCGGATAACGAACACTTCACAGAACAAACTGTGGAACCCGCAGACTGACCAAATTACAGTTTTATGCTCGGATAACGAACACTTCACAGAACAAACTGTGGAACCCGCGGACTGACCAAATTACAGTACAGTCGGATGGCTGCATGGTAAAGCTGTGGCTTACCATTCTGGAGGATCGGGTCCCACTCCTTCAATTTTTTAGGTGCTGTGGCTTACCATTCTGGAGGATCCAGGGATCCCACTCCTCCAATTTTTCAGGAGGGTTCTGGGCCCGGCCCATTGAAACCCATTCTTTTGGTTGACTCCATCATGGATGTTGTTCAGCTGTGATGATGGCGGTTCTATAAGTGGCCGCCGCCAGATAAAAATATTGCATGAGACCTGTGTGATGGCAGCTCTATAAGTGGCCACCGCCAGATAAAAATATTCCATGAGGATATTTTGGCTTAACTATCCTAATGGAATGACAGGCTTTAAATCTTGGTATTGGAGAAAAAGCAAGTTAGTTTTTATTTTTGTTGTATTTATAAAATTTAGTGCCATTTTCTACAGTGCACAAGCAACTACATCCAACCTGGATACTGGTTTCAGACTTACTTGTGAGCAAATATGTGAACACATTGTAAAATGACCAGACAGAATGGAGCAGGATCGAACTATGAGCAGCTCGATAGTGTGGACTGGACATAAATATCCATAGGGACATCTCACATCTTGTCTCACTATTTTCTTGATTAGAAACCACTGTAAAATTCCTACATTCACTCTTGCACTTGCATAATTGTAAACGATTTGATTCACTCTATCATATAAGCTCCATAAATGCAGCGAATATCTTTCTCATAAGAAATATTTCTCCATAATAATATGATCGAGAAAATCTGATCCACACACTATCTTTCACTCCTAAAGCTAAACTGCATATTCCACTCTCTTTCACATTTAGAATTCTCTTCAGTCTTTTTAATTACAATCTTACCAAAATATCTTTCCTGTTGCACTCAATAAAATTATACTCTTATAATTCTTATAATTTCACTTTCTTGCCCTTTCCCTTGTAGATGGAGAAAATCCGCAACAATCCTGTCAACTGAAATCAAACACTTTGCCCATCCAACATAATTCATACAAATTCCACATTCACTTCACAAGATTTTTCACCAAACTTATAACATCTCAACTGTGATTTCATACATGCACCTGTTCTTATCACTCTTACTATATGAAGAATAGATAAAACTTGTTTATTGCTATATGCTGCTAAATTTTTTATGCTATTTTACACTATTCGTTCATTTAGTTTTTGTTATTTTGTAGTTTTATTATTTGGTTACAGTTTCCTCCTCATCATTTTCTTTCTGGAAATTTTTTTTATATTAACTTGTAAGTCACATATAATTTACTATATTTGGTGATTAACATTTTGGTTACATTCTAAATGTATTTATTATAAAAATTGTTTTATTAGCAGAATAATTTTCATACATACCACATCAGATGTTCTTTTACTTTTTAAAATTTCAACTATTCTTTCAGGTGAGAAGTTTCCTCCTGTGTCAATATATAGAATAGAACGTTGAGTCTCTAGACAAACTGTAGTCAACAGACTATGACATAACTAAATCATAATTTAATAGAATCAATAAATTAATTTTAAATTGATAGTATAACAATTCTAAATTCTTCTACAGTATTATTTATCAGTTACAAGCTCACCTGAGTTTTCCCAATAGCAGGAGGACCAACTATTTCAGTTATTTCTCCAGTATAGATACCACCATCAAGTATATCGTCTAACCTAAATAAATAAAACACTGTTGCAAAAAAATGAAATATTATTCAAAAATAGAGTAAGAATTGCAAAACTTAGTATACTAATTGCCTTTCAACTAGATATGTAAATGATTAAACTTTTATTGCCAATGAACAGACAGGGTATTTTCAACATTCATGAGAAGGGCAAATGTGAAGCCAATATAAGGAGCAGAATTTGTAAGAACAGATATATCTGAGTGGTTTTGCTATTTCATTACAATGTATCTGCCAGCAGTATGAGCAACTGAGGGAATTTGAGAGGGGCACTTCATATGCTTACAAAAAATCTGCATCTTTTTTTGCAACAAAACATAGAAAAACATATATTTTAATAAAAAATTTAATAACAAAAATTACTTAGGTTAAATTATTAATATAGTAATAATAAAACAAACTATATAAGAGCTTCCCAAATTGTGTAAAATCATGTTTTAAAATTATCATATAAATAAAGATAAAATGAGGTAGCACTATTTTATTGTGATAATATCCCAAACAGAAGTTAATAGCACTATCATTTCCTATTATCATTACTAGTATTATAAAATCATTATCATTATATATATATATACTATATATGATTTGTTATTTTTATAGTATAGATAACAAAGTGATTCAATTATTTATTTTGCGATATGTACTTATTATTAATGGAAGCATTGCTGAGCTATTTTTGAAACAGTGGGCATGGCCTTCAATCACTTTGTAACACTAATACAGTATACAGTTATACAGAATATATCTTATTGCCTGTGCCACCCTTTTTTTTGGAAACGTGATGAAATAGGAAGTAGGGGAAAAAATTTTGATCATCTAGTATATCTGGAGAATTGAATGGTTATAATAAAAATTGTGGGCCCACTAGAAATAGGAGCACAAGGAATCAACTTTGAAATCTCTAATGAAAGTATATTGCCAATTTAGGCATAATTGGATAGAACTATGAAAAAACAAACAACTTTTGTTTTTTCATAGTTCTATCCAATTAAATAAAAATATCTTAAATAAAGGTTAATTAATGGATATAAACAACTTTTGTTTTGAAAGTTTTTAATATCACTTATAGATTGTGAGATATCACAAAAAAGATGCCACAACGTGTAACACCGATTAGGCTATTTAAGCAACAACAAGAAGAATCGATAGAAGGTATCTGTGTACCAAAGCCATAGACATTCTGCAACTAATAATAGCAAAGAGACAAACTAAGCACTATGCAGAAATAAAAGCTTTCGACCATTCTCAACTGGTCTTCGCCAGCTAGGATTAGCTGACGAAGACCAGTTGAGAATGGTCGAAAGCGCTTCTTTCTGAAATAGAGGTTTATTTCTGCATAGTGTTTAGTTTGTGTCTGATATCTGTGTACACTGCAAAAATCTTGTGAAACACTATTAAAGCAGCAAAGAACAGTATTATGCAATTTAAGGCAAATTTGTATACTTGGTGATAGTACTTCAAACCACAGCTGTGAAGTAGGTCGACACCTGCAGTCCGAGATGGCTATGGTTGATCATTTGTATATCTAGCTGAAAGGAACTATTATAATTCAGCACGGATCCATACTCAAGAACAAGTGTTTCCCAACTTGTTTCAGCTCTTTATGAACACCACGGATGTACATGGATGACCTTTGTCAGATTCTTCTTATTGCTTAAATAGCCCAATTGGTGGTATATGTGGTGGCATCTTTTTTTGTGATATCTCACAATCCATAGGTGATATTAAAAACTTTCAAAACAAAAGTTGTTTGGTTTTTACACTTCTATCCAATTATGTCTAAATCAGCATGCACTTTCACTGGAGATTTCAAAGTTGATTCCTTGTATCCCTATTTATAATGGGCCCACAAAATTTTTATTGTAGCCATTCAATTCTCCAGATATATTTAGCAAATTAAAAATAATATTTAGCAAAATTAAATATTTTTTCTAATCTAGCATGTCTCCAGATATAGTTTGATCAAAATTTTTCTCCCTACTTCCTATCTCATCATGTGTCCGAGAAAAAAAGGCTGGTATAGGTGAGAAGATACATCCTGTATAAATTACAGTCAATCCTCGTTATTTGCGGTAGTTACGTTCCGTAAATTCTTCGCGAATACTGAATTAGCAAATAGTGAACCACTGTACCTATGGGAAATATAGAGTTAGGTTCCTACGAATCTTTTTCCCCAACATTTTCATACTTGGTTTGTGTGTTTTTTCTGTTTACAGACACCTTATTTAATTTGTATTAAATTACTTATAAAAAATTACAGTATATGCAGTGTATAGTACTATATACAGTATTATAATTACAGTTATCTTTATTTAATTTTTAACATTAACTATGTAGTAAATAAAATCTTATTTTTGACTGATAGTTTTTGATGTTGCAAGATGTTTGATGTGACAGCTGACACATTGTTTTTCTGAATTACGTTGAAAAGCTGAGTCAGCCTTGTTTGCGTCGGTTTTTGCCTCAGATCTTCTAAAATTTCGGCATAAGGAGCAAATGCGCAGGAAGTTAAGTGCTTAAATTTGGAGCTGCATTCAAACATAAGGCACATTCTTCTATGGAACTGGACAATATGAACAGGCTTTTAGCCTACTTGCGGTCTGTGGAGTGAGCAAGGATAGGTAATGAGATATTTTCCGGCAAACCAATTCAGAAACTATTTGGTACCAAACAATTTCCTTTCTCCCTCTCTCTCTCTCCAGAGAGAAAGAGAAAGGGTAAACATTGGTAACAATATTTTCGTCACTCAATGGGAGTTTGCGAATAATGATTTTGTGGTTAGAAATAAATTTTTGCAAATAGTTGAATATGCGAATACAGAATTCGTGAATAATGAGAATTGACTGTATCATATTTTATATATATAGTGGATTCCACTTAATTGGGCCACCAGTTAATTGGGGCAGCCAAATTATTGGGCCAAACCTCAAAGAATGGAAACCAAACTAAAACTAATACATAATTTAAATGCTTAATTAGGACAACTTTTTGCTTAATTTGGACAGTAGCAGAAAAGGAATTTAGCAATTTTTGATATATTTTAGAGATTTTTTGAAAGTATGGTAAGACTACAAACACTAATATTTGTTGTATGCTTTCTTAAAAAACGTCCTTATATAAAAATTATAACAACATTTTATTGTACAGGTAATTTTTCAGGTTAAACCTTTCTACAAGACAATACAGACTAACACAATGGAGCGGGTTGTTTCTTCACGTTCTATTACATACACATCATCGACACACTAATATAAACATCCATTCTTTAGTAAAATTATAAATAAATATCGTCACTGATAAATAATGCATAACAATACTGTATTTGGCAACACTAGCATGATGAGACTCAGTTATCTATCGTGGTGCATCTAGCAAGTGTGCGTCTACTTAAGAGTCAATTAAGTTTACAGTGTCGATTTTATTTAAAATTTTTAAATCTTTGCCAACATGCCAAGAAAAGGAGTTACACTTTCAAGTAAAATTGTTTTGCTGGATAAAATTAAAAGCCAGCCATTTAATATATAAAATTGCTTGCTGGATAAAATTAAAAACCAGCCATTTAATACAAGCCATTGTAGACTTGCTTTGCTGGATAAAATTAAAAGCCAACCATTTAATACAAGCCATCATTGGCTGGATAAAATTAAAAGCCAACCATTTAATACAAGCCATCGTAGACTAGTTGATATAACTGGTGTACCAAAATCTACCATAGCGCATCTCTTACAACAAGAAAATCAACTGTGTGAGGAGTGGGCATTACTGAAAGAAATTCCAGGAACATCCAAAAGAAAGAGTGATGGAAAGAATCCAGAAGTTGAAGCATTAGATCAATGGTTTTCTATAGTTAGTGGGTGAAATGTGAATATTAGTGTCCCAGTGTTGAAGGCAAAGTCAAAGGAGATCGTTAAAAAGCTAATAATTAGGTACAGTGGGTAATCGGTTAACGAACATAATCCGTTCCAAGAAAATGTTCGTTCTCCGAATTGTTCATTAACCGATCATCGATTTAACATAGGATTCTATGGGAATTTTATTAATTCGTTCTGGAGACCCCAGAAAACATAGTAAGAAATTACATAATTTTTTATTTATGTTTATTTATATGTAATAACAGTAATATATACATACATAGTCTTGCATTTTCATCTATATGTTTATTTTCTAATATAACATACATAGTCTTGCATTTTAATCTATTATGTTTATTTTCCATATATGTATATAATTTCTTACTATGTTTATTTATATGTAATTACTATAATATATACAACACATTAGTCTTGGCATTTTCATCTTTATGTTTATTTTCCGATAAAGAATCTGCCCAATATCGATTGCTTTTCTCTCTTTTTCAGGATTTTTTGGAAGTGGATTAATAGCATTGTCATGTGCTTTTCTCTCTCCTTCAGGATTTTTCGGAAGTGATTAATAGCATCGCGCTTTTCTCTCTCCTTCAGGATTTTTCGGAAGTGATTAATAGCATTGTAGTGATTTTCTCTCTCCTTCAGGATTTTTCGGAAGTGATTAATAGCACTGTCGGGATAGTTTCTCTCTTCTTCAGGATTTTTTGGAAGTGATTAATAGCATTGTCGTCTCTCTCCTTCAGGATTTTTCGGAAGTGATTAATAGCATTGTCGATAGAGATCCCCAAATCTATTGACCTTAACCTGGTATGGATGCCGTGGTAGAGATCCCCAAGCCTATTGACCTCAACCTGGTATGGGTGCAATCTAAGACCAAAAAATTGTAAAATCTCTCTCTTACCTTCTTTAATAAATGTTTGATTTGTCAAAAATATTGTAAAATCTCTCTCTTACCTTCTTTAATAAATCTTTGATTTGTTTAAGTGTAAAATCTCTCTCTTACTAACTTGGTATGGGTGCCATTCTAACACCAAAAATTGTAAAATCTCTCTCTAACTTTAATAAATCTTTGATTTGTTTTAAGTTGTCTCCGAGTTCATTTTAATCGGGAAAAACTACTGTTCTTTCATCCTTACCCATAAGTCCACGAACCCGCAAGTCCAAAGTCTGTCATTCTGCTAGGTTAGTTAAACCGAAAATATAATGCCGAAATATCCTCATAGAATATTTTTATCTGGCAGCGGTCACTTACAGAGCTGCCATCATCACAAGCTGACCAATACCTATGATCGGGTCAACCGGAAGATTAAAGAATGGGTTTCAACGGTCCGGGCTCAAATCCCTCCTAAAAAATTGGATTGAATGGAACCCCAGGATCCTTCAGAATAGTAAGCCACAGCTTTACCATGCAGCCATCCGACTCATCGATCATTTGGTCAGTCCGTGGGTCCCACAGTTTGGTCTATGAAGTGTTCGTTAACCGAACATAAAAATCTTTCAAAAAAGTGTGCGTCTACTTAAGACATCCGATCTGTTTGTTATCCAAACCGTTCGTTAACCGATCACCCACTGTACTTATTTTAATAAAACATTAAAATAGGTATCTAATTATTATTTTTTTACCTACCTTATTCATTTACCTTTCTATTACATATTTTATTTTAAGAATTTATTATTAATTTGTTTAATTGGGGCATCCACTTAATTGGGCCAAACTGGCTTAGTCCCAATGTGTCCCAATTAAGCAGAATCTCTGCATATATCAAATCAAATATCAAAAAATATATAAAAAATGAAAATTTTGCATAATAAATTTAACGTAAATTTTAATTTTACTTTCTATTCCTTGTAATTTTTATTAAATTAATTAAATATTTAAAATTCAGCATTTCATTATTATTATTATTATTATTATTAAAGTAATACTCTCAATCCTCAACTTTTATCCTGAATACCTACAATATTTTTCTATTTTAATAATTTATCACTAGTTTCAATTGTATGTGATGAATTGCTGAGATTGTTACAAAACTAGATTTTTCAATTTCCAGAAGCTAATTTACACTGTAGTTAATATTCCAGCACAATCTACTTTGGATGTATTATTATATATTGAGCTATATTTCTTCATTTTATAATAACCAGAAGCTAAGATATTTGACCCATCAAAACAGGAATAAAATACAGTTTTCGAAGTTTTATCTCAAATCAATGTTTGACATTAAAAGAAGACCTAAGAAAGTTATTATAATAATTTCAATTGCCAAAAATTGTTAAATCCAATTTTACAAGTAGCACATATACTGGCAACTACATTCAACAAATTACCAAAGTTGTACATTTATAATGTAAAAAATTCAAAATTGGTAGTAAATGACAAGTGAGTTCTTGTTTGTGATTGATTGTGCAAAAAAGTTTTTAACAGTCTTGTTCATTAATGCAAAATTGTGATGACTGCATCCTCCATTCCAACTTTGTTCTAGCCACAAAAATTTGGGCACAAATAAATTAACAACCAAAATTTATCAGATTTTTTTATATTAATGCAAAATTGTGATGACTGCATCCTCCATTCCAACTTTGTTCTAGCCACAAAAATATGGGGCACAAATAAATTAACAACCAAAATTTATCAGATTTTTTTTTATTAAAATGTTTAGCATTAAGGACTAGCATTTGAATAACCAACCTGACATCCAACAATTAAAATATATATCTTATTTTCTATTTTAACTTGGAAAATGATAAGGTCCAACAATACACAGGATGGCACAGTCACCAGTGTTTTTCAACCAGTTGGGAAAAATTTGCAAATATCACAATTGTTAAAGCTATATTTAGTTGTATCTTGTTCGTTCATTTATTTTGGTTAATATGTAAATTTTGTTTTGAACTAAAAAATTAGATGATAAAAAAAAAAACAGGAAAAATGCTTCAAAATTTTCTTGCAACACAGGTCAATTTATTTATTCATTATATCAGTTCTGAATCAAGAAATTTTCTTAATAAATTTAGAGATAATCAACAAGCATAAATTAATTACCATCGAGCATTGACATTGCACTTTGTATAAACTTTTCAACCAATAAATGTTTACATTATTTTTTGTACTCCAAAGAATTCCTATTAAATATTAATAGTTCTTCAGAGTAGGAAAAATTATTTGGTGGTTCTTCCACTAAAAAATAGAGGAATGGGAAATTTTTGACTGCCACACACTCATAGTTAAATTGACTATTTTTTATCCCAGAACAGGAAAAAATTCAGCCAGAAATATAATTTAAACACATTTTATTTTTGTGCTTATATATTTATCAAATTATTTGATTCATTCTTTTATTAATTAACAATGACTCCAATGCAATAACACACTTCTTAATCATAATACCTAAAGGCCATCCCCAGTGCCGGATTAAGTTTGTGCAGGGCCCGACGAATTGTCTTAATTAACATATTGTGTAGTTAACACATAGGACCTTTTCTTTATCTGAATAGAATAGCACAAAGTTTTCCAATGGTTAAATAACTTATTTAACCTGTTAAAGTTCTTAGTTTTTTGTAATTAATTATTATATACAGTATGAAGTCTTAGCAATTCATGATGTATAAGTCTGTGAACCAATGAAATGTGAAAAACACGTGATGTGTGGACTCGAGGTTTGCTTGAAATGAAACTGCTTTTACTTGTGGAATACAGTATTCTGTTATTTGATTTAAAATAAAAAAGTGAAATAGTTTAAATCCAGAATATCTTATTAGGAAAAGTAAAATCCATTTGGATAATTTTTTTAACGATTTGGCATTATATATACATTTTACTCGAAGTTTAACGAAAGATATATACCGTTCGTATTTAACCCTTTCGACTGACCGACCAAGATGATCTTCAAAGTTCTATATTTGATTTATTATTAGTCAGTATGGAAAAATGAATGAATTTGATCTAACTGAGGATGTCTTACATACAAAACAATAAAAAATTTAAATATTTGGGAATCCTACCAAGCTTCGGAACGTCGTAAGCGAAAAAAATTACGTAACTTCGTAAAGGTAAATCGTAGCTTATTTAAACTGATTGCAATCGATTCGGAATGACAAGATACGTCTAAATTCGTTTAAAATATCCGATTATCTATAAAAGTTTTGCAAAAAATTGTAAAGAAACGTGATTTCGAGCCCCAACTTTGGAGCCCCGTAACTCGAGATTGGGGCTTTTGCTCCTCATGGGATCTTCACCAATGAACTCAGGAGCCTTTAATTAGGGGTTAAGATAAAGGGGGTCGAAATTCCACTAGGATTTTTAATACTGTCATACCGAAACACCCAAAATCTCCTTAGTGAACCAGGGATCAAAGGTCGACTAGGGATTTTTTTGAATGTTTACGGCCGCGACGCGATCAAGGTAGGCACGTTTTATCGATTCTCACCGACATTTATTATTCCATAGAAGAAAAATTACCTGGGGCAACCCGTGGAGAAAATGGCTAATGTAGAAAGCAATTGATGGTACAAATGTAAGGCATTTTGAGGAAAGGCGGCGAACTGAGCTTGAAGAACGTGATTAATGCCGATCACCTCCTGTAAAAGACAAATATTAGTTTCTATTACAGTACAAACTGCGGTACCCCGACAACTAGAAACAGTAACCTGGTAGGACAACCGGCAGCGGGAACGTAACTCTCGCGGATCGGTCGAGACAAATTCGAGCACACTTTTGATTCCCGCCTGTCTGCATCGATCGAGGACATCGGATGTTAACAAAGGGCACACGCCCATTCGTAGAATAGGCATTTGATCCAAATAAAGTCGCTACTCGACGAAACACGAAAATCAGAAGAAGCGCCAAAATACTTCCAAATAGTCGCTAGAGGCGTGTCGAGCGGCACCGACAACTGGAAAAATGTGGAACCGACAGTAATATTTTCGTCTATTCTCCAGATGTTTGGAAAATTGACGATTATACCTTCAAGTGATTCCGGGCAAATAAAAAAATCGGATACTGGAGAGAGGGCTGAGTTCAAAGAGTCGAAATACGCCTCATTAGCGCAGCAGCGTTGGAATGATTTACATAAACGACACCGTGCGTGACAAATATTTATATACGGGTCGATATGTGACGAAAGATCTAAATTATTTATCGGAATATGTTTATAGCGAAGAAATGGCCACAGGGTATAAGGAGTATAAACGACTTTATCTTATTTTTCTTTAATAAGATAAAATCGTTTATCTTATTAAAAAAATATACTTATAGGCAGGATGTGTATTTATACCATAGACCTACGTATAGACCTCATCGCTATCGGCAGTAGATGGACAATGTACACGAATTCATTTTAAAACACACGGAAATAACTGGATACTACGTAAATCCATGGAAATGGCGTCGATTCGGCAGTTCAAACTGAGTCGTAAAATTGTCGTCTGCGAAAATCTTCCTAAAATCTCTAATACACAGCTCTATTAAGTTTCGTGACACTTTTATATTTTCTTAAAGTATTTCTTCAATTGTTTGCCAAAAATTAAGTCGACCAAAATAGTAGCGAGAAATATGGGACACTTTACGCAACTAAACTGATCGATATGGTATAGGTATGCGAAATGGACTTTAAATATTCATTTTTTAGAGGAATGCGTTTCTAATCTTTGGATATATTTGTTTAATTTTCAGCCCGTTTATTTATTTATCCAATTTAATTAATTAATAATATTTTTATTACGAAAATTTCCCACAATCATTTCTTATATCACTCGTCATAATCGATCCTTATAACCGGGGCTGCCGAGAGAAATTTTCGAGCCGTGATAAGTCTGTGGTGATTCTTCTGCCGTGATAACTTCAAAATTTGATACATTACATACCATATTATGGGCAGCCGGCTGGCCGAGTGCTAACACGTTGGCCCGCCACGCGGGAAGACCCGGATCTGTCCCGGGTTTTTTCGGGGTACTGGGTCGGCTCGGTGATCCTCGTCCTTCACCATCCGGCTCCCATCCACGGGTGTGGGTGCAGCCCGTGGTTAGAACTGGCCCCGCTCACTTAGTAATCTCCCTGATAGGAAAGGGGGCGTAAAATATGTTAAAAAAACAGTGCGCTCTGGGCGGCCCGCGGACACATCTGGCTTTTTTCTGCCTAGCCCGTGACAAAAATCTTAGATGTCATCCCCTCTCGGCTGTCCCGCTTATCTATCGTCGAAACTTTTATATGCTTCCATATTAAATGTTTGACGGCCGCGGATAAGTTTAAGATCCGTATTGTGTAATAATAATACTGTGTATAATCTCGTATTTTAGCGGAAACCATCTGTCGACGATAGGCGACTCGATTAAAATAACAGAAAAATATGGTCACCAGAAATTTGAATTGGAAGAAACACGATTATCGTTGGTGACTTTTAATGTGTAATAAGTCACTAAGCGAACTAAATCTATTCTTAGGCGTAGATTATAGGTCAGAGACCGATCAATCCGTTTTCTACGTGTTTGTACACTCGGATAGAAATGGTGAGTACAGAGAAAGAGACTAGTCGATCCCACATTGTGTGTCACAGATAAACAATAGTAATATCTGAACTTATCCCATTAACTAAATTGTTCGATCCATTCGATTTAAATTTATCCAGTACCGACAATTCTTCCTTTCGACAAATAATTGTTTACGGTCGAGTAGAGCGTCTTGGTGCGCTTCCACTCACACGCCGATCCTTATTTATTCTTAACGTTAAAAATGTGGACTACATCGAACAAATTTTTCGAAAGATCTGCAGTGGATGTAGAAATTGAAGCCCGATAATTTCCCTTCCGAGACGACTGGTGTTTTCCATCGTACGCTTCGAAATTTAAAAACATTAGTTGTGTATCCTTCCTGTCGAGACGGAAGGGTTAGCGTGAAATTTCTGCAATATGTATTTTTTTCGCTTACCGTATATATCATCGACTCTAAATCGAGAAATTTTTCAGCAGTTTCAAAATCGATAATTAAAAGATGGAGCAAATTTTCTAATATCAATTATATACGAGGTCGATGTCTTTTGTGGCCACAATCTACTATCGATTAATGTTAATTTGCATAATTTTAAACATAACTTTTAAGTATATTTAGGCCTATGTAAGAGAACAACTAGAAAAAAATTTCGCGCAGAATGTCACGTTACAGATCGGACAAATGAAAGTCGTCAAATTATCACGTTTAGAGACCGGATTCAATCCCGGCATGTATTTCTAACGTCACATTTCACGGCGAATGGCCGTATTTTTTTACACATTTTACGCCCCTTTCCAATCAGGGAAATTACTAAGGGGCGGAGCCAATCGCAACCACGGGCTGCACCCACACCGGTAAAGGGGGCCGGCTAGAGAAGGAGGTGGATGGCCGGACTCGAGAATCGAACCCGACCTCCAGGACGGAAAACCGAAGCGTTTCCAATCCGGTCAATACCGACGATTTTTTTTTTTTGCATATTTTTACGTCCCCTTTCCAATCAGGGAGATTACTAAGGGGACGGGGCCAGTTCCAACCACGGGCCGCACCCACACCCGTGGAGGGGGGCCGGATGGTGAAGGACGGGGATCACCGGGCCGGGCCCAGCACCCCGAAAAAAATCCGGGACCAGACCTGGGACGCGAACCCGGGTCCTCCAGCGTGGTACGCCAACCAATACCGACGATTAACCAGCCTAAAAAAGTAGATCGAATGTTTTTTTAAGATTGCACGATATTTGTCTGTTGGCCATTATCTATCTTTTTAAGGTTTGGAGTTTGTTGTCGAACGAAAACACTGCATCGTTTCTCTTTAGACTCACCATCATATTTTCTTAAAGTTTAACGAAAATCGTAGCTATCAAGTTTGGTGTCGGATAATGGAGTAGTAGCGGGCTTTTAATATTTCCATCATTTTTTGTAGGCACGGCCACACCTCCCGGAAAGGAATAGGCGTGGAAGTGGAATAATATAAAGTGACGATTAAAATTCGAGTGTTGGCCGACGAAAGTCGAAAGAAAAACGAATATATAACGTAGGGATATATAATTAATTTTTGCAACAAGTTAGTGAAGAGAGATGGAATCGATCACGCTCTAGAGCGGCGCTAGCGTTACGTTACACCATTTTGCATCTTTTTTAAATTTGAAAAAAATGCGAATCGAGTTATTTATTACGTCGATAATAATAGCGATAGTGATCGGTTTCCCTCAATTTCAATACGTATCACGGTCCGACAGTTACGTAGTTATTCTAGCAGTGATTACATCCAAACGGCATTATATTAGCCGACTCAAAACTTTTTCTTTTATATTAGGTCGGACAGATGGTAACTACACGGATTACTTTTCATAGGTGCCGATACCATAGACGAATTTGATTGAAATAGCGCAAATAAACCGGGTCTCTCGGCGTTTTGCTCGAGCCACCATAGACCTAACTGAACGATATCAGCTGGTGTTTTCCTTTTATTAGTGATTAATTAAACTGCCTTAAAATAACCAACTGTTTATATCTATTTTATTTGGCTCCACCGTAACTTCTTTTTTCCTCTTTAATTTAGCGTTCGAGCCATATCCTCTACTTGTATACGATAAATATCTAGGAGATGAAATATATAACCGCGCACATCTTTCTGCGTGGCGGGATGGTCTCCGATTTTGAATTTTCCGATCAGTTACAATAAATAAAATGTATGATGAAGTTGATAATTCGTCTAAGTTGGCATCAAATCTCTCAGTTTACATCTTTTTCTTCTCTAAATCCTTATGGTGATAGGATATGTCTATCGACTTCTTTTTAAAGTCCAACTGTTTACAGACTAGGCTAGTACTAATAACTAATCCATCCACTCTTTAGACTGGGATAGATCGTTATTATATCCAAAGATCCGCATTTTTGGTGAAATCTAAGAAACGCGTCTTCAATTTGCATAGAAATCTGTGCCGATTACGGACGCTATACCGTACTAATAACTATCTATGGGAGCCAATATAGCTTAACGTTATTCTAAATCGATTGGAATTTTATGGTGACACTAACGGCTGGAGATTGGTAGTCTTACCGCACCATTCTTTACTAATTGTCTTTTCTAGCTGGTGTAGTCTTCTATCGTGTTTTCCGCATATAGCGCTCCTAGTGTAGTTAAGCGGTCGATAATAGTGGAAGAATAAGAAAATTTTCCTGGTTGGAAATAAATTAATAGTTGCGTGGAAAAGTTTTGTTATCGATAATCGCTCGGGTAAGTTGTTATTTATCTAAAACGGTGATGGCGTGATCCGGATTTGAAGAATCAAACCGATGTACGACACGCGTGGTAATTCCGAAATTGCGTTTCTTAGCGAATAAACTTTTATTACCGGCTATCATCCAAATGGAAAGTTTCTGATTGGTCGATTGGGTCCGTCCGGTTCGAACGTCTTCCATCTTTTAAACCGCTTCCCAAATGAGTAAGTTGTTACTAACTATACGACGAATATAATTAAGCGGCCTTCTCCCGTGGGTGAGGGATAGAATTCAGCCATATTCTCATTGGTGTGTAGTAAAAGACGACCAATGAATGACCTCCGCCTTCCGCTTGTACGCTATCACGCCTTTAGCCCAACACTTTCTTTCTTTCTTAAGCTTTTCTATACTCTTCTCTACGTCCTTCGTTCTTTTAAAGCAATGTTCTCAACCTTTATTCTATGGAGGAACATATTTTAATATTTGACGGCACACCTAAATTTTTTAAATAATAACTTAGATTTAACAACTAATTTTTATTAACAAGATTATTGTATTTATAATTTATTATATTCGAATTACAGACATACTCGTACACGGGATCATTAGATGGCGGACAATCCGCGGGTGGCGCTATAACTTAACAGTTACGCGCCACCCGCGGATTTTGTCTTTTTAGAGAAACTACAATAAATTAAAGAATAAAAATTTAATTAAAATATTTAACTTTTAGTTTTTAAAATTATGAATAATGAAAAAATTTTTGGCTGGGGTAGAAATTCGAGAGTTAGCTTTCTTCTTATCGATGTTAATATGGAGGGTATAGCGAGAGAGCTTTTTCCTCCGATAACGGAGGGTTAAATTTTTCTAACGATGCCCTATTTATAGGAATCGGTACAGTGGTTCGACTGTATCCAGCCAACCACGGCTTCACTATTAAATACGGGTACTATATTTGAATGTTGCCAGAAAATATCAAAAAAAGTTTCACAGTTTAAATGGATAATAAGAAGGTTATTAGTCGATCTTGGATTTATGATCGAAGTAGAGGAAACTCGCATTTTAATACGTACATATAAGGTCGGAAAAGTCTTAGCCATAGGAAATGAGTTATAAGTGGAATTGGCCGAGTGAGTATTTTTTAAAATGGTATGGTAACGCGACAAGCAATCAGTAATTCTGTTCTTACCGGAAATGTTATCGAAGGTTGTACTGTAGTTACAGATAATTGATGAAGCCAATGACCATAATTAGTATATAGTCATTTTCGGGTAAATCATTCAAAAACTTGATAGATCTCGAGTTTTCCTGGATAAATACGCAAAGAATTTAAAATTATTTCAAAAATCTACTCAATAAGTATAATTCATCAGATAAATAATTTTTTTATTTCCGAGAATCGACTAAATTTGACAAAATTATCGATGTTTTTAAATTTCTTTTTAGTTTTCATAAGCAATAATTAACTTAATCTTTTTTTCAACATTTTTGTATATCGATTTAATTGGCTGAAAATAAAAAATTGAAAAATCTTCCACAACACCTATGTATCATAATTGCGCACCCAACGGCTGATCCCCACCACTGGAAAGTTTGCGCCACCGTTCAACGGGCGCTTGGTGTCTATGTTCGAATTGTTTATAGGATTTAGAAAACTTTTCAACATCGGCCGGATGGAAAGCATTCTCGACTTCTACCATCCGGTTAATCGATAATGGAGAAACTGTGGATAAGAAAACTATTTCTTCGATATTTGGGCCCGAGATTATTTAATCGAGACCAAAGAATATCCGACAGGAAAGGCTGAGTGGCCAAAAGCAGTTAAATGGATGGGGCTAGAAGAGAGGTAGATGTTTGGCCTTTACTGTCGGATATTCTTTGGCCTTTTCTGTCTGCTTTTGGTCTTTTCTGTCGGATATTCTTTGGTCTCGATTAATTAATCTGGGGCCTAAATACCGAAGAAATATTTTTCTTAAGGACTCTTAGCGCTACTTTAGAGAGAATTGGGTCCCCAACGGATGGATAAGGGGAGAGGATGGTCAAAAATAAGGCAGAAACAATTCTTACTTACAGTACAGTTATAAGTTTTATTCATTTACTATACTCTAATACAATACGGTAAAAATCTATTAATAATACGAATACAAATCCAAAAATAAATAATACAATTAAAACGGAAAACCGACGAATATTAAGCCATGGATCCGTTTTTCTGGTTCTCGGCGTACATCCAACAAAACAGAAGGAAAAACAGTTGTCATCCGATTAGATTAATACAGGATGACACCTACCATCGTTACACGGTCGAGATTAAACTCCGAAACATCAGGTATTTTTTGTCGACAGGATGACGCCACTTTCCATTCTAGAATACTAAGTGACGGGCCGAAATAAATCGTTCCATTGGAGGGATAGCCGGATGGTGGAGAAAGGAAATCCAGAGGCCGGATCCCGTGATAAACATTTTCCAGGTACGGGACTCGAACCCGGCTTCTCCAGAGGGGAAAGCCGAAGCGTTTCTACGCGACCGGATGGGCCGTTTCGATTTTCAATTCTGTTCGATTCTCGGGCCCCGTACCTCGAAAATGTTTATCACGGGATCCGGCCCATCGATTTCCTTCCTCCACCATCCGGCTCTCCCTCCGCCGGATGGGCCACCGGTGGAAGCCGGTTTCGTTCCGTCACTTACAGTTAGTACTCTTCTAGAATGAGAAGTGGCGTCATCTGTTGACAAAAAATCACATATCCATCGATTGAACTACGTCGGTATTTTAGGGGACAGAAGTGGCCGATAATTCTTTATTTTGGCAAATTTTAGCTATATTTAATCTATTTTGGCGGTGGTAATGGCTTTTATTTCCATATATTAATTAATTAAGAAACGGTATTTGAAAACTGGTTAAGGCGCTGTAGTTAAAAATAAATTTAGCGGGCCGGGGTTATAATTATTCGTCCTCATTTAAATATTAAAGATAGGGAAGGGCTATATTTTACGTTTTCGGCGGAAAAATAGCCACCCAGGAGGAAAGAAATACGTTTTCGGAACGTAACTACGGGATGGACCTTCAGAACGCGGAGATTAAAATATCTAGCCATCGAAGACTATTTAGTAATACGTTCTGGGGGTGGAATGATGTAGTAAGAGCGAAATTATACGTAGCGCGTTTATAGGCTGTGGGTCCACCGAGTAGCGTGGGGGAAAACGGTCATCCGGAATAGTGGCGGGAAGAATAGGAAAGAACGAATACGCCGATTAAAATACGGAGAGGCGATAAAATGTGCGGTTTTGTTTAGCCTTCGGTAAAGACTTAGCCGCTGGTCAGTCGGTAGGGTGCACGGTACAGCGGCAGCCTACCCGCGTTCGAACTGGATGGATCACGGACGACGGGCCTATTTAAACCCCCCCCGATGTCGGTAGGGAAAATTATAAAGTTTGTTTTCCGCGGTTGGGCCCCCCCCCCCCGATGTCGGTAGGGAAAATTATAAAGTTTGTTTTCCGCGGTTGGGGAGAGACGGCAATTTCGGTGCCTACACCGGGTGGAGAGGCGGAAATAAAGGACAATGGGACGGTTACGGCTGGACCGGGCTTTTTACTAGCGTATTAAATGGAAATTATAAAGATATATTTACGCACCGGTAAACACTAGGCCATCCAGTGACGTCTAGTATTATTTGTAAACGGGTAGAAAATTATTTCTATTAACGGAGTCGGAGTAAGTGAATAATTGGCCGCTACCGAAGTTAATACCGATGGGCGCGCCACTTTAGCCGAGCTAGGGCCGGGCCGATGGGCGCCTAAGTAAGCCGGCCCCGGGTCCAGTTAGGCGGAAGGTTCCGGATGCCAATATTATTATATAAAATCAGGAAGGGCGTCAGGGGAATACTGGGTTACCTTTAATCCGATAGGGATGGCGGTCAATTTTTCTGGGGTAACCAGTTACGGTGGTTCAGCCTCCGACCGGTGGGGTTTAAATAAACTCTTTAAAAAGACAGAATGGTTGGATTAACCCAGCCAACTCCTTCCGGTCGAATATAGTAAGTAGTTGGTAGGACCGAGTCAGCCGCGCCCTTTATTCTTCGCTCAGAGTTTTCCAGCATAAAATTAGCCCGGGCGCCCATGGCTCTTCCGGTCCACCGGCAGTTAACGCCGTCCCCTAAATGCCTATATTAAATGGATGGGAAGGATTTCTGCTGGCTTCACCTATATACCGTATATACGACGACGCGGTATAGGTTTCGGTGGCGGATACAACTTCCGCTTCCACTCCGAATCGATTTCGGCCCGGTCTCTTCGTATTTTGGGAGAAGGCTAGTTCGGCTGGTCCGTAACAGAATAGATGGGCGGGTGGAAGTTATTTCACAATTTGTACGCGTGTCCGGTGATTATCGGCGGTATAAGTCGGGATCGAACACATATCCGGCAGCCGGGATAGAAATCCGGTGACTCCTACGGCCAAAAATTACCAACGCCAACGTAGGTAAATGATGACGGTGGTCGGCTTACGTCCAAGATACTCGGACGAAAATGGCTGTCAAACGTTTCTACGGACCGTAGCGTTTCCGGCTACAGCTACAGCGCCTCGACTAGTTTTCCAGCGTTTCTACGGACCTTACGGAAAGACTACGGTTCGTACCAACTAGGGATTGTAAATTTACCGACTTTTTCATTTACCGGTAATTCGGTAAATGAACGTACCAACGCTTTTCCATCCAACGGTCGGTACGGACCGTTCGACGGAAAGATTTTTTCACACTAAACTTTGGCTGGAAACTTTTAAAAAGTCTATAAACGGTTCGATCCTTTCCACTCGAATTCTGGACGGTGATTTTAGGGAAATTACCCGGTCGACCCTTTCTTATCCCGGTAAAGCGTTAATTTTAAAGGGGTCCGGCCACCCAATCCGGAGGAGTGAAGCGGCCCTGGGGAAAAGACCGGCCGCGGATGTTTTTCCACTTAGAATCTAAGGGGCCGCGTATCTCGACGCCACTTTTCCCGGGACGTTTTAGGATCGGACCACCGGACGAACGGACGTTTCGAACGACAGATGCATATAAGTTAATTCCACTCCCACCCGTGGCTCTCGACGGGACCCAGAGAAAAATCTATTTTCCAACCACGGTAGGCGGTAAGACCGCACCGGTACAGAAATACGGGAGTGGAAGGAAATACGTCCGATCGACGGGCTCCAGCCTTTATACGGGTCGGAAGTTACCGAAAAGAATGAGTCCGATTGGAGGAGGTGGAATTTCCGCCCGATCCGCATCAACCCGTTCGGGAGTCGGTCGGTCCGTGTGGAACGGGACTCGGGTCGAGGCCCGAAGGTGCGGATGGAGCGCCACCCGGCGGAAGAACACGGCTGGGCGGGCGGCCTCCGAGACGGACAACGTACGTACAATGCCCATCCATGGGAGAAGCGACGGCCGGCTCATCCGGCCTAGCCGGTGGCTGGGGGGAAGTACGACCCGCGGCAACGCCCGACCGTCGGCCGCGGTCCCCACCTTACCGGCACGGGAGAGAATGGTGATGGTCGGGACGGCAGCCTAGTCCCCGACTGACCGCCGGACCGGACCGACCGTAATTTATGCCGGACGAACGGTTCGGTACCGAAAGAAGTCCCGTTCCGCCGGAAATTAGTGGCGCTGGTCCGCGCCAGAGTAAACGAGCCTTTTCATTCTCGTTCGTCACCTCTATTCACCTAATCCAGTGGACAAGTTTAGCCGCGCCGTGGAAATCACCCGGCACCCGCGCCAGAGTAAACGAGCCTTTTCATTCTCGTTCGTCACCTCTATTCACCTAATCCAGCGGACAAGTTTAGCCGCGCCGTGGAAATCACCCGGCGCTGCATCCACCGCCTTCTTTCATCGAGAGCTCGAACCACCCGGAGGGTGGAATAAGAAGCTCCTCCACCCGTCCAGGCCGCCTCCTCTTCCGGCCCGGATCCAGGTCACCTCGATGACGCACCGGCTAACGGAGGCCGGTGGTGGCCCGGACGCTTCCGGTGGCCGGTGGGGTCGGCGGGAAAACCCGTCGGCCGACCGGGGCCCGGATCGGGCGCGGGCCACCGACCGGGACGGCTAGGTGCAGGGACGGGCCGTTAAGCGCCCGAGATAAACGTCCGAATATAAATTTCCGGTCGGCCAGTTAATTCCATCGGCGCGTGCCGTCATGCGCGACGGCGATAAAACACGCTTGGCTCGTCTGCCGCTGGGGCTGGTGGGGGCCGAAGTCTGGCC
>AYEL01074213.1:0-37547 GCA_000484575.1 Olivierus martensii | reverse complement strand
CAGGTGAGGGTATCTTTTATACCTAAACCCGGGCGTAATTCTTATACCGAGGCTAAGTCCTATCGTCCGATCAATCTGATGTCCTTTTTATTGAAGACATTGGAGAGGTTGGTGGATAGGTTTATTAGGGATGGGGCCTTGGTTAGGATCCCCCTTTGTTGCAGCCAATTTGCCTATCAATCTGGCAAATCAACTGAGCAGGCTCTTCATGAGGTTGTTTCGCTCATTGAGAGGGCTATAGGATACAAGGAGATTGCCCTTGGTGCATTCCTTGATATTCAAGGGGCTTTTGATTCTACTTCTTTTGAACAAATTAGCCTTGCTGCTACCAGACATGGAGTCAGTTCAGCGATTATTCGTTGGATTGGCTCCATGCTGAAGCATAGAGTTGTTTTTAGCAGACTCTATGAGGAGGAAGTCATAATTCTCACTGACAGGGGCTGTCCACAGGGGGGTGTTGTCTTCCCTTCTTTGGAGCCTTGTGGTGAATGAGCTATTGGCTTTACTTAATAGGAAGGGTTTCTTCACTGTTTGATATGCTGATGACATATCCATTATTGTGTTTTCACATCAGCCGTGTTGCCACTTATATCAATTTTTTTTATTATTATTATAAATATTATAATGTTTTAAGTTTCCCCTCTCCTGGGAAAAAATGTTAGCATGAAGAAATTTTTAAAATAAATTTTTGAAAGCGTTAACATTTTCTATTCTTGCTGAATATGTTTAAGATTTTTCAAGTTACATAAATTATTACGAATAAAGCTTTAAAATAATAAGATTGTTACTATACACAAATTTTATCTTATCACATAGCACTTCCATGATATTTAAGATTTGCTTTAAAAAGAAAAATAAATAATGAAACAAAATGTTCAAAGAAAAGTTCAATTGGTCTGTAATGGTCTTTTAATGGAGGTAATGGTATTTTAATTTTATCTGAAGGACGGGAATTCTTGATATTGTTGATTTTTTACGTATCACTCCAGAGTTTGAATTTTTCTGACGAATTGGGATCTTTGATGAATGAGACTTTTTAGACTTAGTTTTAGGTACATCGTGGCCCAAATGTTTGTCACCTCACCGGATACGTTCGGCTTCCTTACAATACTCGGCTACAGCATCCAGTAGTTTCCTCGGCTGTAGGCATAATAGCTGGCGGAGGGATCGTCCATTATGTAGTTCGCTAGCAACGAGGGGTATGGCTTCAGCATGCAGTATTTTCCTCGACAACGTAGGCACTAATTTGCTACGGAGAGTCGTCCATTATGTAGTTCGCTAGCAACGAGGGATAGGGTTCTGATAGCAGTCCATTATGTAGTTCGCTAGCAACGAGGGGTAGGGTTGTGATAGCGGTGGGTAGGGTTCTGATAGCGGCAGAGAACCTAACCATTAAAATGTATATTAAAGTTTTCATAGAAAACGAATGGCGGACTAATATTATGGCTTTCGTAATAGTTCATAGAAAACGAATGGCGGACTAATATTATGGCTTTCGTAATAAATAATAAAAAATCTTGTGCGATAGGGGGAAGTGATAATTTTCCCTGAAATACTAATCGAGATGCAGGGATGAGAATGACGTAGTCAAACGTCATCTTCATCCCTGCATCTAGACACTGAAGACAATGCCTCGTTCCCATCACGAAAGAAGTTAGAGAGTTGGTAATCCACCATACAGAAAATGGTGTTTCGGTGAATGAAATTGCTGAAAATGCCACGTGCCATCACAAAATAAATTGGAGATTTGGTAATCCACCATACAGAAAATGGTGTTTCGGTGAATGAAATTGCTGAACCACCATAGAGAAAATGGTGTTTCGGTGAATGAAATTGCTGAAATGTGAACATCAGTAGGAGAATAGTTATTAGGATATGCGAAATGTCCAGCAGAAAGAGGCACGTTGTCGCCACTTAAATCAACAGGCAGACACAGAGTTATGGCGGAAGATGACGTCCAACGTGTAGTAGAAGGCAGCCAGGAAAATCCATTTAAGACTGCCCCAACATTGAAGGCGGAATTGGATGTGGCGTGTTCGCTGACCACAGTTAAAAGGAGGTAAGCGTAACTCATACCTCACCTAAATTATTTAGTGTAAACTATACAGTTATTGGTGATTTGATTATTGAGCCGCTAAAATAAGAATAAAAGAATAAATATGTTTTGACGTTTTCTTAAGGTATTAAGAGAGTGTTTATTCTCTTTTAACAGGTTGCGATAACACAATTTGGACGATCGCCGAGCAGCCCAAAAACAGCTACTATCTCCAACCAACATTGCGGATAGGATAGAATTCGCCTACTAGCATGCATCGTGGACGACGACTGATTGGAGCTGTGTGGTTTTCACCGATGAGAAAACTTTCCAAAGTGATAGCGATGGAACTGTATGGGTCCGGCGACCTGTAGGACAGCGTTTCGATGCTTCTTATGTCCATCCCAAAAGAACTAGTCGACGCTTTTCCATAAGTAAGTGAATGTGGCCATTTGTTCAATTTCAAACACCCCAATTAGGGCAACGGAGAGAGATATATTCACATATTACTTGAAATTTAAGAAAAAGAATTATCCACTTGCCTAGCAGCTGAACCTGTCGCGCTTTAATGAGATATGTATCCTATGTTACGAGAACTTTCAGAAGGCTCTGTTTCATTTACTTTTGAAAGACATTATTCTGTTCATATAAGCGTTACGTAACGGCCTGCATAGTTTACATGTGGGAGTGTAGGTGCATCGATAGAAACTCAAAAGTCCAACATCGCTGAACCTGACTCACTCACTCCATGCCGTATAATCGGGTTATATATTACATATTGTATCGGGTTATATATTACATTTTGTATATCAGGTTATATATTACATTATTACAAATACGCATTATAGCTGTTATATGCTTTATCACCCTATGATATTAACTTCAAGTAGGAACAGAACTTATTTATTTGTGAGGACGAAACACATAACGCTAGAGCGACAGAGGGCTAAAGCTAACTCAGTTATCCCGATATAATGATTACATCGATTCACATTCGTGGAAGCACCAAACGTTAAAGGTAAATCGAGTCAAATGGGTTCCGGGAAAAAATTGTATTATTAGTATATGTAATATATATTATATATATCTAGTATTTATATATTAGTAAATACTGTATTTATCCTGCTTCAAGTTCTTGTTGTGATTTCTTATAGTCTACATAATGTTTATACAATTTTATATGCTCAGAGACAGTTGGCAAGACATTTCTTTCTTTAACTCTAATCACTAATTCCACAATAATCTCAGTAAGGAGACTGCTAATTGGTATATCTCTTGTTTGAACATAAAATTTATTTTTAAACTGGAAATACGAATGATGTATGAATAGATGGAAAAAATCTCTGAGGATGATTAGATCACATTGCTTCTTTGGTAGATGTTGTAAGCAGAAATGGTATAATTCAACAGATGCTGGTTCTAGTTTAATATATAGGATCTTAGATAGATGTTTATTTTCTAATACAGTGGTGCCTCGCAATTCGTCACTAATCTGTTGCCAAAGTAATGTCGAATTGAGAAACTGTCGAATTGCGGGACAGTATTTCCCATATAAGCAATACTGCATATAAGACTATGTAAAATAGATTAATTCATTATCGGTCCCCATCCCACTCCCCTAACGGGTAAGGTGAGAGAGATACACTATATTATTTACTTTATTATACGTGTTTTACTATTGTATAACACACTAAATTACAAAATACACTAATTTATACACAACTCACAATTTATTTGCCCTTGGATGTTGGAATGAAGTCTTCCAGCAGACACCTTAGCACCCATAATCTTCTCTCTCTGTTGCAAAACATTGCCACAGTTGTCCTAGGAACATCATTCTCGAGTTACATTTTAATTGTTCTACCTTTCTGCACTTTATCTACAATTATTTTTCTTCGTATCTTCACTCAATCAAGTGTTCTTTTCGGAACTATTCCTCTGGTCAGTTCTCTTTGAATCCATCCTTACATTTCACTGAAAAAAATAATAATAATTACAATTTTTTTACTTTCTGAAAAATGTAGAATTGGAAATTAACACAAACAACATGGACAAACACCAAAGTAGCCCAAAAAGAACTGACAAATAGCAAATGACATCACACAATTCCATGCACACTCATGTGCCAACCCACAAAACTCAAATGTCAAATTGCGAGACCGACAAATTGCAGGACGTCGAATTGCGAGGCACCACTGTATTGGAATCTCAAACTACGATGTCACACCACTTGCAGATGTCAAGTATATACTGCAAACAAACAACAGAATCAGACTTTATTTGCAGAATTTAATATAATAATCATCTAGAAATCATCTTTAAGAAATTAAAAACTAGTGCACATCTATTTTTAATTAATTACATAATTTGTTTTCATTACAATATGGTAATTATCATTTACTTAAATATATTTTGTATGGTTATAATTTTATTCATTTTAATAATGATATTGTCGGATTTGAACTGATTGTAATTAAAAAAATGGCGATAATAATTGAGCTAATAAATTGAGTTGAATGGTTTCACTGAGCTTAATTTTGTTTGAGAGTTCTCTTTTAACAAATATTTGTGAAACTTGAAAAGTATAATTTTAGTTCCTTGTCAGAAACTTCTTTAACTGAATTTATTGTATGAATTAAATATAATAATTTCATTTGTATTGTAAACCTAATGAAATTAATCGGGAAAACTTTATTATTTTTGAATGACTTTTTTGATCGGGAGAGGGAAATGAAATATTAGATTTGTCAGATAAACTCATGAAATATACCTGTGAGAGAGACAAACTGAGGGATCCACTGTCAAGGTCATGGGTCCTGATTAAAGTAAACTAGAGTAATTTTATTTTGACAGTTTTCTACACTAATGAGATGCAAGAAATAGAATTTCCTTTGTCGAATGAAGAGTTTAGTTTCATTTTGAACCTTCTCTTCAGTTTGAAGTGATTGGAAAATTTAAAGAAAATAGGAGGAGTAAAAAAGGAAAGAAAGGATTTTTACAGTTTTCACAATTTTGTTCTAGCTGGTTCTAGCTGTGGGTCAGCTCATTCCTTCTTCAGTTCTCCTCTCCATCTATGTCCATGTTTGGGTGAATGTCATCATCATTCTGTTTGTCAGTATTTTTGTCTTCAGTTCACAAAACTAAAGAAAATATTATTTGGAAAAGAAACTAAAGAAAATATGAAGAAAAGAAGAAGAAAAAAGATTCTATCTCATGGGTATGTTCATTGATCTATCTGTCTCATGCATTAAATTACATTAAAGCCCCATAAGGTTAGGATTAGGTTTTATCTTTGTACTTTCATTAGTTTTATTCTGTTCTATTTGGCTTTGATTCATGTTATATTTGTTTCTATTTATTATTTTTATTATTTATAGTACATCAATGTGGGCATGTAGTATTTCAGGGACAAAGTGCTATGTCGAACTCATGTCAAGACAGCTACTTGTGATGTTTAATTGTGAATTAACTAACTGTCTGTGTCAGTGCTGAGAAACTTTCTTATTATGTTGCATGTATTGAGTAGTGATGCTTTTTGTAGTGTTACGTATATCTTGCGATGTAGAACTAGTGTTTTGAGGTTTTTTGTGTAGGGTGTGAGGGATTACTCCTATTGAGAAAATAATGATGAGTACTGTGACTCCTTTTGCATTCCCCAAAGACACTTAATTTCTTGCGAAAGTTCTGTGTATTTGCTAATTTTTTGATTGAATGCATCCTGAATGTTATATATGCCGGGTATTTAGATGTCTACGGTATAATGTAGGTAAGTTGTAGTTTTGTTTTGTTTTTCTATGAGAGTTTTGTCTATTTGGTTTGGAGTGTCATTCTGTAGATTTAATGGTGTTATGTTTCTATCAGCCATGACTATAGCTTTGTATATTTGTGATGTATGTTGTTTTTTATGGAAGAATTCTCTCAAATTATAGATCTTGCAAAGTCGCGTATTAGAACGAATGTCAATACTATTAGTAGTATTTAAGGTTCGTTTCTTTTGTGAATAATTGATTATTGATATTTGAATTGAATTAAACAAGTTTTGTTGGATACATGTTTGTTGCTTTATTATTGTTTCAATAAAGCATTTATTAACACTTGTGTAAGTGTTTTCAAGTCTAATAAATTTTATATTTTTTATTATCTAACTTGTTTGAGATTTTCTTCAAATTATTAGCATAAGTTTTAACATCGTTTTTTTATTCTAGTCTAACACCTAATCAGTACTTTTAGTCATAAAAAAAAAAAATACTTAGCAAAAACCAAATTTTTTGTTGTGAGTATAATAATTTGGCCGCCCACTGATATCTCCATCGTTGCGTTGAACGTTATAAGTGGAATGAAAAGCCATCATTCAGTTTCTTTTTGTTGTATCCCAGAAAACACTAAAAGTTATTATTATGCACGCAACGAGCCCCTCTCTCGTCAGGGGCTATGCAGGGAGGAAGGTCATCCATATATACATCCCTCCCTCATCAGGGCTATGCAGGAAGGGAGGTCATTCATATATAACCCCTACCCTCGTCAGGGCTATGCAGGAAGGGAGGTCATTCATATATAACACATATCAGGGGCTGTGCAGGGAGGGAGGTCATCCATATATACCGCATACTCACTTATAAGTTTATTTTACGTGTTTGCTTCAAGAACTTCATCAACAATTTATCAACCTGTCTTTATTGGGCTTTCCTGCTCGAGTTTGTTAAGCAGTCAGAAGCCAGCATTGCGGGCTGCTTAGCATCAGTAAATTTCATCCTACATTTTCTGTGGATGTGCCTTTACGAATCAATTGGAAATTGTAGGACGTTTAGAAGAGACACTTAGGAATAACCAATACAGATACGAATTGGCGATCTGTTAACTATTCAAATGCTCCGAGTGGCACTAGCAAGACGTTGTACTTAATTAAAAACACAACTATCACGTTTTGTAATCGTCAACACAGGTAAAATTCGAATAATAAAATGTTTAAAATGAGTATTGATTAATAATATTGAGATTTTTTAATCTTTGAAATCACGCCTCCAATGTACAGTATTAAACGCAGGACACCAATATTGGACACTCCCTTATTCAGAGAAAAAGTTATAATGTTCGTTAATCTGACACTTATGTAGCAGGGACAAAATTGTGTGTGTGTGTGTGTGTGTGAGTTTCGCGGGAAATGATCATCTCTCCAATTATTACAGTTTATAAATTATCATATTTCTTTTTTATACAAAATAACTAAAACATCTGTAATTATATACTTGTATTTAAACTGTTTTCAAATATTAATTTCGTAATAAATACGTTTGGTTTCAATCCATCTGTTACCTTATATTAAAAAATAATGCTGAGAATGATAATGCTTTAGAGCAATCAGTCTTGCCAATTTACCTCCCATGCTTTGCGTAACTTGCCAATTTACCTCCCATGCTTTGTGTAACCCACCTCCCCTACATTGAATGTGCCATGCTTTGCGTAACCCACCTCCCCTACATTGAATGCTTGTGGGACATGTCTGCATAACCCACCTCCCCTACATTGAATGCGTCTGGGACACGTCTAACGCGTCAGCACGGTACGTGGATTGGAAACTGTAGCTGATCATGACTTCCGGTTTCCAGCACCTAGTTGAATGTGACAAACTTTTTGGCCGGAGCTGTACTGTTTTCCTATTACTCTTGCCCATAAAAATGGGGAAGGGAAAACAATACTCTGTATTGATTTTAGAAAGCTGAATGATGTTACTATTCTTGATCGAGAACCAATACCTAATATTCAAACAATTATTGATATTACTGGGAATTCTAACTATTTTTCTAAGTTAAATATTTCAGCAGGTTATTGGCATTGTTGGGATGAAGGAGAGTGATTGGGAAGACCGATTTTAGTTCTTCATCAGGTGAGTGGCTTGTCATGCCTTTTGGTCTCAAGGATGGACCAGCTACTTTTAATCGTATAATCAGGAAAATTATTTTCAAATACAAATTGAAAAATGTGAATTTTTATTTTGATGATGTACTTTTTCATACAGAAGACAGTGTGTCTCACTTTTTGACTTTGAATGAAGTTTTGAGTGCATTTAAAGAAGAAAATATTAGGTTAAAACTCAGAAAGTGTCATTTTCTTCTAGAGGAAATTACTTACTTAGGTTACCATATCAAAAAGAACTTGGTGACACCTGATCCAAATAATATAATAGCAGTAAAAAACTTTCCTACTCCAACAACAATCAAGAAACTTTAACGGTTTCTAGAAATGGTTAATGTTTATCATCGTTTTGCAAAGTCGCGGATTAGAACAAATGTCAATACTATTATTTCTAAACTAAGCCTAACAGTCTAGCGACTCTGTAAATTCCAGAGTTCGGCCTGAGCTCAGGTCTTTTCTAAGTTCCAATCTAACTATAATCAACTACAAAACAATCTTACAACATGTAACGTCTAACAATGAAACGAAACAGGAAATCAGAACTTACAACTAAAAGTACCGACTAAGTGTTAGAACTAGAACGCACCCCAAACGGTGTTAGAAACTTATACTAATAATTGGAATAAATTCTCAAACAAGTTAATTAACAAAAAAATATAAATTTATTAGACTTACAAAAGTGTTGATAAATGCTTTATTGAAACTATAATATTGCAACAGTAAATTAATCAACAAAACGTTTTTAATTCAACTCAAATATCAACAATCAAATATTCACAAAAAAGAGCCTTAAAGACTACTTAAAGAAACAACAAAACTTATTTAATCCAATTCAAATATTCAAACTTCACAAGAAACAAACCTTAAATGCTACTTAAATACTAATACTAATACCACCACCAAGACAAACTTCAAATAATTGTCGATCCTTACAAGAACTCAAATGTCACTTTAGCCAACTTTACGTCAATATAACACCTCAGCTGACTTGTCGATTGCGTCAACCTTTTATACCGAGTGACTTACAATCCCACACTTCGCTCATTTGCATTCTTATACGTAATCAGTTTAAAGCTATTAGCTTACAGAATAATTCATTCATGTCATCTTCTTTACAATTCATTTATATGAACGAAAAATCAATATGGATCATTCTTATTTGGACCAGTGGTAAAATTACATAGATTAGATGATGACGTCATTACCCAGGACAGCTCTTCTGGAGGACGGCTTCCAATTCCATAACATGTGATTGCTAACTACAGAGACGGAGAACGTGGGAAGTAAGTTAATTTTAAAAACTAAAATATAATACGTTAGATAATAAGAAAATAACGATAAATAATAAAGTGCATAATAAAATAAAATAGGATAGGTCAAAGTTAACTTCCTCACAAACTGTCTGTTGTGTAAATGTGGGATGTCAATAAGACCATATCCACATTCCTTGCATGGGAGAGTAGTTCTTTCTATAGCAGATTTTGGGTGATGGTACTGGTATTGTGAGGAAGTTAACTTTGACCTGTGCTATTTTTATTTTGTTATTCACTCTATTATTTAGCGTTATTTTCTTATAATATTATATTTTAGTTTAAAGTTAACTTACTTCCCACGTTCTCCGTCTCCGTTGTTAGCAATCACATGATATGGAATCGGAACTGTCCTCCGGAAAAGCTATTCTGGGTTATGATGTCATCCTCTAATTTAACTAAATTTACCACTGATCCGATATGTGAATATAAGAATGATCCGTATTGATGTTTTGTTCGATATAGAAATGAATTGTAAAGAAGATGACATGAATGAATTACTTTGTAAACTAATCCCTTTACACTTGTTACATATAAGTATGTAAATGATGCAGCACGGGACTGTAAGTCACGCGGTATAAAAGCCAATGAAAAACGGCAACTGATGAGGTGTTGTCTTGATGTAAAATTGGCAAAAGTGACATTTGAGTTTCTTGTAAAGATTGACAATTGCTTGAAGTTTGTATCGGAGGTGGAGGTAGTAGAATTAAGTAGTATTTAAATTTCCTTTCTTGTGAATATTTGATATTTGAATTGGATTAAACAAGTTCTGTTGTTTATTTTGATTGTTGCTTTATTATAGTTTCAATAAAGCATTTATTAACATTTTGATGTTGCTTTATTATTTTTATTAACACTTTTGTAAGTGTTTTGAGTCTAATAAATTTTATATTTCTTATTATCTAACTTGTTTGAGAATTTGTTCAATTGATTAGTATAAGTTCTAACTTCGTTTTATTGTCATTTTCAATCTATCACTTGTTTGTTACTTCTAGTTGTAAGTTTCCGGTTTTGTTTTGCCGGTTAGACGTTAGTTGTTGTTGTTAGATCGCGTTGAATTTAATTAGATTTAAGTTAGAACTTAGGAAAAAGACCTGAGCTCAGACAGAACTCTGGAATTTGCAGAGTCACTAACCGTTAGGCTTAGTTATAATTAATAGTATTGCATTCATTCTAACCCGCGACTTTGCAGTATTTTGTAAGTGTTGTTCGTGTTTTTCTTTGGAGTGATTCTAGCTCTGTCTGTGTCCACTGTATCACTCCAAAGGAGTAAGTCAGTATACGTATGGCAAATGTGTTGATGGCTTTCACCATGTTTTTCCCATTCAGATGTGTTTTGAAAATGTTATTTAATCTGTTGGTGTATAGTTTTGACAATGTTTATTTAGTTTCTTCTGTTCTGTGAGTCTGGCTTGCTGGAATCCCAAATACTTGCACTCCTCACTCTTTTCCATGGATTTGATAGTGTCTCCATTTTCAAGAGTGAAGCCTCCTTTCTTTAGAACTCCCTTTTCTATGTGGAGTGTTTTGTGCATTTGTCTAGGCCAAACTCCATGTGTATGTCTTTTGAAAATGTGTGAGAGCCTCCTTTCTTTAGGATTCCCTTTTCTATGTGGAGTGTTTTGCATTTATCAAGGCCAAACTCCATGCATATGTCTTTTGAAAATGTGTGCGTGATTCGTAACAACTGTTGTAATTGTGTTTGTGTTGAGGCATACAGTTTAATGTCATCCATGTATACAAATAAGATCGGTTGGTTGGAGAGTGAAGACGTTTCTTGTGGTGGGGTAATTTTCGGTCAGTTTTTGGCGGATATACTAACTTTTTTTGTGTGTGTTTTATACCATTGGATAGAGGAAGAAAAGACTCATTTGTGGAAATCGGCAAAGTACTTTTTAAATTGTGACACTTTTTTATTTTCCACCCTTCTGGCCACTGTTGGCAGTGAGACAAAAACCGTTAGTAACGATTTCCGAAAGTTATATTTTTCGAACAACGAAGGTCCTTTTGAGTATTCGGGTGTTGTTTTTAATACTATTAAGAACTCCTTTTATAAAATTTAAATTGGTGTAGGCTAAGCCTAGTTTTGTGGCTTTTAGTCCTAGGACACCTTTATTTTGCTGGATCTACGTTGTGCCACGACTTTTCTTTAAGTAAGTCGATGGCTGTTATGATATTCTTGATGGAGATTGTTGGCCATGTTTGTTAATTTAATTCGTTGGTGAAATTTTACACTCTTTTTCCGGAAAACATCTTTTTCGATTAGGACATACTGGCAAAGTATGAATTTTGACACATTACTTTTACTGTTATGCATTTCTGTGGATTTTTAGACTAGTATTTATATTAACGCTGGCCGTGCTAATTTCTATGGTTTTCTGAGGATTTAGTGTGACTTTTGATGATCACACCTTTTTGGGGAACTGATGTTTGTTTTTTGGGGCAGAAACGTTACTGCTGGAAACGTTTGAGTAAATCGACTGTTCTTAAGTTATTTGAGACGTTAATACAATACTTTCAAAGGAGACTTGTGTTTCTGCTCAGGAAAGAGTCTTTTGTGTTTTTGACACCATTTTGTTTTTTTCTGATCCGTTTTCTAGGAAACGGCTGAGAACAGGGAAAACTGCTTCAGTTATTGATTGGAGTTTCACTCCTTCTATGGAACTACTATGGGCCGCGATCTTAGTTTTAATTTTGTGGCGATTATTGGGCTATTTCTATATTGACACCTCTCGTAGTCTTATTTCCTCATTGGAATATGTCAGTCGAGAATTCTGTAATCAGCTTAGAAGATGAAAGCGAGGAATTGGAGAGGATGGAGGACAGAGCCTTTAACAGGGCCTTGGAAATTATTATGAATCAGACACAAAGTGAATTACTAGAGGAAAACTGGTTAAAAGAAATTGAAGCAGGTCTCATCACCATCTTCCATAATATTAAGGGAAAAAAGAAATCTGGAGCGGTAACCGGAGTAGAAAGAGATCAAATAAAGATGGCAACTGTCAAAATGCACCAGGCAGCAAACAAGATGCCTAACCTACTCAAAGAATTTAGGGAAAAACTACAAGAGAATACAAAGGAAACTTATGCTGAGAAAGTGGTAAAGGGAGTTAATAGTCGAAAAACAATAAGCAGAACATCTAAAATAGTTGAGCAGACCATTAAAAATGATATACTTATTTCAAATGAAGCACAAGATATTCTTATAAATCCTAAAGATGAGGAGGACTTTCCTTCACTTGCTAAACAAGAACTGGAAGAAGAACTTAAAAAGGCAATAAAACCTAGTGCCCTTGATATTACCGTTGGTGGATTATTTCAAACTTAACAAGGACTCTGTGTTAGAGTGGCTAACAAGAATCAAGGAGAAAACTAAAAATGCCATAGAAAATGTTCTGAAATTGGCTGAGAAAATAAATATAAGAGTACCAGACAAAAAACACACCAAAAATAATTTTATTGAATGTCCCGGATAACATCAAAAATGATGAAATTATGGAGGAAATCTTCAAACAAAATGAACATATCAAGGAAAACATCTCTTGGGAAAAATTCAAATTAGAAAATAAAATTCTAAACTCTTTTAAAACATCTCTAACAGGAGAAGGAAGGAGACACATTGTTTTGATGACAACAACAGAGAGCAGAAAACTATTATTACTTAAAGGAACATAGGCTTGTCATGGTCAATAATCAAGGTGGATGATTATCTACCAGTTGTTAGATGTTTCAATTGTTGCGGGTATGGACACATATCCAAGAACTGCGAAAAACAACAACGTTGTAGTCATTGTAGTGGGAAGCACAAATTTAAAGATAGCAAAAAACAGGACAGGGAACCAATCTGTCTAAATTGCAAGGAGGCGAACAAAGAGGTTCCAGAGGGACAGAAATATGACGAGTCCCATAACATGTATGCCTGGTATTGTCCTATTCTAAAAAAGCAAAAGATTCTTGTTGTTAAAAGAACAAACTACAACTAAAAAGTTCGATTTTGGAAGGGAAAGAAATCACTACTGATGGATAATTACAACAATAACTTTCAAGGACTGAAAATTTTGCAAAATAATCTGCAAAGAAGCAGAGCTGCTAGTAATTATATAACTAAAAGTGCACTTGAAAAGCAAATAGATATTGTAATATTTCAGGAGCCCTACAAAATTAAAGATGAAATTGCCGTTCTTAATATAGGTAATGTTTTTCCAAAAGGGAAACAAAATTCCATGTAAAGACGGGATTTATAGGAATAAACAAGAAAATCGATTTGATGATCATGAGCCAATATTGCAATACAAATTGCACGACTGTCTGTGTTGCCACAAAAGAAATGAAATTCTACTTAATGTCAGTTTATTTTTCTCCAACTGATGAAATTGATGATGCTCTAAATAACTTGGCCACTCTGCTTCAACACATGAACGATGAAGCAGTGTGTATTTGCGGAGATATTAATGCTAAATCACCGGTCTGGAACAGTCCAGCCGAAGATGCTAGGGGAAGGAAAGTTGTAGACTTTATGTATTAATATGATTTAGTTTCCTTGAACGAAAGTGAGATTCCAACTTTCTCTAATGAAAGAGGACAAAGCTGGATAGATGTTACTCTTGCTAACAGGAAAATGATGGAATTTGACTTACATTGTTTCACTACAGATGAAGTTTCTTTGAGTGACCACAATCAAATCATGCTAGAGGTAAATATCAGGAAAACAGATTTCAGGGATAATAATACCAAAGATTTAAGAACAAACTGGAATACTTTTAAAATCTATCTTAGAGATAGCTGGGAACTCTATTTAATAGCAGAAATAGTTACAAACGAGGATATAGATGAAAAGGTTGATGATCTTACCAATTTAATAATTAATGCCTATAACCAAGCAACTATTAAAACGGAATGTAAAAAGAAAAAGAACGCATGGTGGAATGCTGACCTAACTAAGAAAAGAAAAGAAGTTATAGACAAGAGGAAAAGATTTAGAAGAGAAAATGATGAAAACAGGAAACAAATATTAAGAGCAGACTATATTAACACCTTTAATAACTACAAAACTTTAATTACGAACAGTAGAAACGAGGCATGGAAAAATTATTGTACTAATATTTGCGGAAAAAATCCATGGTCAAAGCCATTCAACATTGTCAGGAAAAATTATAAAAAAGCAGAAATTCCTGCAAGCATTTGTAAAAATGGTTCTTTCACTGACACTATTGAGGATACTATTAAAATAATTTTGCAGACCTATTTCCTGAAGATGATAAAAACTTGGACAATGATTATCAAAGAGAAATTAGAGAACAAAGTCAAGCGATTCCAAAAAGTGAAGATGATGTTCTTTTTACTTTTAGAGAGATTCAAGAAATAATTAAAAATATAAATAATAAAAAATCACCAGGACTCAATAACATTACTGGAATAATGGTTAAAAACGCTTATGAAGCCATTCCATTCGCGTTTGTATTGTTGCTAAACCTGTGCCTTGGGAGGGGATATTTTCCTAAGAAATGGAAAATGTCCTCGGTCAAATTAATACCAAGAAAACAGGAGACTTGTACTAAACCTGAAGACTACAGAACAATAAGTCTAATCCCTATTTTAGGGAAAATACTTGATAAATTAATGATCAAAAGAATTCATTGGTTCCTGGAAGGAAGAAATTTCTTTCATAAAAACTAGTATGGTTTTAGTAAAAACGTAAACACAACTTTGGCTGTGAAAAACGTATTGAATTTTATTGAAAAACTAAAAGAAGGAAGAAACACACAGCTTTAATTAGCATAGATTTTAGGGGAGCTTTCGACCATGCTTGGTGGCCCCTCATCCTATCAACTCTCAAAAATGAAAATTGCCCTAAAAATCTTTTCAAACTCCTATGGAGTTACTTCACGGACAGAAAAAATGTAGTAAGTCTAAACAGCTGTGAAATTATTACAAATAGTACTAGAGGTTGCCCTCAAGGGTCATGCTCGGGCAAGATTTTATGGAACATTCTATATAACGGCTTGCTCACTAAAGAAAGAGAGCTTCCGGGGGAAGCATTGCTACAGGGATTCGCGGATGATATTGTCATCCTACTCACTCATAGGAACAGGGACACTCTGCAAGAGATAAGTAATACTGCAATGAATATTTTTACAAATTGGAGCAATAATGCAAAACAGCCGATAAACATTAACAAATGCAATTGTATGGTTGTAGGGAAAAAAATGCCACTTAAGAAACAACTGTCGATAAAGATAAATGGAGAAAGAATCCCCTTTGTGAGGAAAATTAGATACTTGGGAATTATCCTAGATGAGAGAATGAATTGGAAGGAACATATAAATTATATTTGCAATAAAACAAAGAAGATATTAAATGATCTGAGATATATTGCTAGAAAATTCTGGGGACTTTGAAGTGAGGCAGTAAGGACAATTTATTCAGCCGCAGTTGAGCCTATACTTACCTATGGGGCTTTAGTATGGAGTAAAGCAGTTGATAAGATACATGAGAGGAACAAACTTCTCTCTGTGCAAAGGAAGGCTGCTCTTATTATTTGTAAGGCATATAGAATGGCTCCCACAGTGGCACTGTTAGTTATTGCTAAACTAATGCCTATTTATTTAAAAATTAAACTTCTAACTGAAAAAGAGAGAATTATAAGAGGTAAAACTGAAGAGATCAAAAACTGCCAAATCATTGATACTAAGGAAATCATAAATTTTGGACTGGATATTTCTGAGAAAAGAGGCAAACACCCAGCAGATTCTTTCATAGAAAATATTCACTTCAGTGCCCCAAAAAATGAAAACGGCCCTGTAATATATACCGACGGCTCAAAAATTAATAACGGAGTGGGAGCCTCTATTTGTATTTTTAATTCGAATACTAAGGAAATCATAAATTTTGGACTGGATATTTCTGAGAAAAGAGGCAAACACCCAGCTGATTCTTTCACAGAAAATATTCACTTCAGTGCCCCAAAAAATGAAAACGGCACTGTAATATATACTGATGGGTCAAAAATTAATAATGGAGTGGGAGCCTCTATTTGTATTTTTAACTTGGACAAAATTATGTTTCAAGGGAGCTACAAACTTCATGATCATTGCACAATCGTGCAAGCCGAACTTTATGCCATCTTTAAAGGAATTCAGATTGCTAAAGATAAATTCCCTGGTAGGGAAATTAAAATTATTACAGATAGCCGAATGGCACTTTTTATCTTAAAACAAAAACAAAGTAAATTCAAGATTGCTGAAGACATTAAAGAATTTATAAAGAATATTGAGAACACTTTTAATATACAGTTTTACTGGGTCAAAAGTCATTCTGGAATAAGAGGTAATGAGATTGCAGATAAGTTGGCCAAAAGAGCTGCTTTAAACAATCAAAAAATAGTTTATGACAGAGTACCGATTAGTTTTATTTGGAATAAGATTAAAAACAATATTCTTCAGGAATGGCAGGAAGTAGGGAAATGGGAGAAGATGGGAAGGAGCACATTTTCTTTTATTCCTGATATTAGAGAATTTCTAAGAGACAAAAACTTTAAAATTAATTATAAACTTAGCCAGCTCTTAACGGAACACGGCAACTTAAATTTTTATTTGAACAGGTTTGGACTTAAACAGAGAAAAGAATGCAAATGCGACCAAATCTTGACCCAAAATGCTGATCACTATTTGTTTGACTGCAAAAAATTTACACTTCAACAAGAAAGGTTTCAACAAAAGGTTCTTAAGGAAGAAAACAGATGGTCTTGCAGAAAACACAAATTGATCAATAATGCAAATCTCTTCAGTGCACTACAAAACTACCTAAGGGACACAGATCAACTGGATATTTCCTTCCAAAGTAATTAATGTCATTAATCATTAACACACTAAAGCACTACTAAGCAGTCCTGATATGTTTTTAAAAGTTTTATTCTGAGTAACGTTTTCAGCAATTTCTTGCCATTTTCAACTCACAAAACTACATTCTAAATAATAAGAACAACACGAAATAACTACTATCTGTTCTAGAACAGAGAAAAAATAAAAAATACAAACTCTGTTCTAGAACACACAGTTGTTATTTCGTGTTGTTCTTATTATTTAGAATGTAGTTTTGTGAGTTGAAAATGCAAGAAATTGCTGAAAACGTTACTCAGAATAAAACTTTTAAAAACATATCGGGACTGCTTAGTAGTGCTTTAGTGTATTAATGATATGTAACTACTCTTTCCGGCAAACAAAGTGGTTTTTCATTGTAATTAATGTCACCTCTTGTCTTCTGTTCTGGTTGGAAAACTCTGTGGATAGTTTGGACCTAGAGATGGATTCTGAAGTACTGAACTAGTTGGAGGAAGACTGATATTTGCAACAGTGAGGAGGTTTCGACAGTGTTGAGAACTTTTCAAGATTGTGAAGACTTCTTTCCTTCTCTGAATTGTGGTTTTTTTTTTTTTTGTAGATAATTTCTTTTCAGGATACGAAAAACAATAAAAAGGAACAGGAAGTTTTTATTTTGGTTTTGTGATACTGAAAGTGATTGTTTGAACCTTTTGAAAACAGTGTCCTACTGAAGCTTAAGAAGTAAGGAGGATGCAAGATTTGACGGACTTAAAATTCAGAACTGGATTGTAAAATTGTGTGTAAAACTGATTTTAAATTGACATCTATCTTCTTTCAAATGACAGAGTACCGATTAGTTTTATTTGGAATAAGATTAAAGACAATATTCTTCAGGAATGGGAGGAAAAATGGAAACAGGAGAAGATGGGAAGCACATTTTCATTTATTCCTGATATTAGAGAATTTCTAAGAAACAAAAACTTTAAAATTAATTATAAACTTAGGCAACTCTTAACGGAACATGGCAACTTAAATTTTTATTTGAACAGGTTTGGACTTAAACAGGGAAAAGAATGTGAATGCGACCAAATCTCGACCCAAAATGCTGATCACTATTTATTTGACTGCAAAAAATTTACACTTCAACAGGAAAGGTTTCAACAAAACGTTCTTAAGGAAGAAAACAGATGGCCTTGCAGAAAACACAAATTGATCAATAATGCAAATCTCTTCAATGCACTACAAAACTACCTAAGGGACACAAATCAACTGGATATTTCCTTCCAAAGTAATTAATGTCACCTGTTGTCTTCTGTTCTGGTTGGAAAACTCTGTAGATACTTTGGACCTAGGGATGGATGCTGAAGTACTGAACTCGTTTGAGGAAGACTGATATTTGCAACAGTGAGGAGGTTTAGACAGTGTTGAAAACTTTTCAAGATTGTGGAGACTTCTTTCCATCTGTCTCTGAATTGTTTTTTTTTTTTTTTTTGTAGATAATTTCTTTTCAGGATAAGAAGAACAATAAAAAGGAATCGGAAGTTTTTATTTTGGTTTTGTGATACTGAAAGTGATTGTTTGACCCTTTTGAAAACAATGTCCTACTAAAGCTTAAGAAGCAGGGAGGATGCAAGATTTGACAGACTTAAAATTTAGAACTGGATTGTGAAATGTGTGTGTAAAACTGATTTTAAATTGAGAAGTTGAAAGAAGATGGATGTCAATTTGGATTTTCAGCAATGCTAGAGACTTTTTGTTTTTTTTTTTATATAAAAGAGTGTTCTTCTGAAACCCTACTACAGAAGGAGTTTTCCTCAAAACTATTGTGAATGGAGTGCTAAACTGATTTTTTTTTTTCCTAAGTGTATTGTTATTAGTGCATCTTTTCATCTGTTTATTGATTTTTAAAATTTTGTCTGTTTCCTTTTTTTTTTTTTTTTTTTTTTTTTTTTTTTTTTTGTAGATAATTTCTTTTCAGGATAAGAAGAACAATAAAAAGGAATCGGAAGTTTTTATTTTGGTTTTGTGATACTGAAAGTGATTGTTTGACCCTTTTGAAAACAATGTCCTACTAAAGCTTAAGAAGCAGGGAGGATGCAAGATTTGACAGACTTAAAATTTAGAACTGGATTGTGAAATGTGTGTGTAAAACTGATTTTAAATTGAGAAGTTGAAAGAAGATGGATGTCAATTTGGATTTTCAGCAATGCTAGAGACTTTTTGTTTTTTTTTTTATATAAAAGAGTGTTCTTCTGAAACCCTACTACAGAAGGAGTTTTCCTCAAAACTATTGTGAATGGAGTGCTAAACTGATTTTTTTTTTTCCTAAGTGTATTGTTATTAGTGCATCTTTTCATCTGTTTATTGATTTTTAAAATTTTGTCTGTTTCCGAGCCTTGATGCTCACTGTAAATTTGTATATATTGTAAAAACTGCAGTTGCTCTAGGGTCCTGGGGGATTTGTTGCTTCTTCTCTCTTTCATCTAGTGACCTACCACACTTCTCCTGGTAGGACTTTCTTACTTACCTTTACTTTTCTAACTCTTCTCACTTCCTTTTTGTCCTTCCAGAGTAATACTACGGAGTAAGCCCATCTAACTTTTCATATAATAATAATAATAATAATAGTAGTAATAATAATAATTCAGACCAATGTGACCATTCAGAAACAACACAATATTTTGGGCATGGTAAATAACAATCACTCCAAAAAACTGAACCAAGTGATTTTTGACATCCTCATTTAAACTAAGTGTTCTGTCGTCTAAAGAATTCTGTAAAGACCGGAATAAGTAATAATCGGAGGGTGCCAGATATGGCAAATATGGTGAGTATGTAGCACATCCCATTCAAGCTATAGCAGCTTCTGGCAAGTCATCAAACTTGTATGAGACTGGCCTCTTCTGTTTGATGGATCATTCAATTTGTCCAATTTGTGGCAGTACACTTCTGAATTAATTGTGGAATTGTCTGGAAGAAGCTCAAAAGAAAAACAATTTCCTTGAAATTCCACCAAACAAAGAGCATCATTTTTTTTTTATTTTTTTATTTTAAGAATATGGGGTCTCGGAATTTTTTGAGCCAGTTCATTTCTTCTGCTCCATGATTGCTTGCATTCAACATTGTTGTATACAATCCATTTTTCATTAACAGTTATGATCTGCTTCAGAAAGGGATTATTTTCCTCACATTTGAGCAGCAAATCACGGATGTCGATAGCAATGGAGCAAATCTATCTTTGAGTAGATGTAGAACCCAAATATCAACGTTTCAACTGGTCGTGAACAGTTGAATTCAATAAATTCAGTCTTGTAGCAATTTCTCATTAAAAAATTCAGCGATTTGCTTCAACCAATACCTTAATTTTGTCATCATCAGCTTCAACTAACTTTCCTGCCATGGTGCATCTTTAACATCAAAATTGTCAGAATGAAATTTTGCAAACCAATTTTGGCAGTGGCATTTCCATGATTGCTTGCATTCAACTTTGTTGTAAACAATCCATTTTTAATCAACAGTTATGATCCGATTCAGAAAGGGATCTTTCTTCAAGTTTGAGCGCAGCAAATCCAGATATCAATGCAATGGAGCAAATCTTTCTTTGGATCTTCAACAGTTATGATCCGCTTCAGAAAGGGATCATTTTCTTCACATTTTCATCAGCAGTTACGATCCGCATCAGAAAGGGATCATTTTCTTCAACGGAGCGCAGCAATCACAGATGTCAAAATGCAATGGAGCAAATCTTTCTTTGAGAACACGTGGAACCCAAATATCAACGTTTTAAATGTTCGTGAACAGTTGAATTAAAAAAATTCAATCTTCTAGCAATTTCTCATGTTATTATTCAGCGGTCTGCTTCAACTGATATCTTTGTCTTTGTCAGCTTCAATTGACCTTCCAGAATGTGGTGCATCTTTAATATTGAAATTGCCAAAATGAAATTTTGCAAATCAGTTTTGGCACTGGAATTTTGTTAGCACATCTCCATACACTTCACATAACTTTTTTCTTGCTTGAACAGCATTCTTACTTTTTCAGTAACAAAAAAGCAAAACATGCCAAAAATCTCCATTTTTATTTTCCATTTTTAATATGACACAAAAAAAAACACCTACACAGAATTAAAAAAAAATTTTTTATAAATATAACTTGAAATGTCAACTGTCAAAATTTACTAATGACAATATGGTCTTATGATGAAATTGGCAGGTAAAAATACAACTAACACCACTGGTGGGAAAAAACAAAATTGCTTTCCAAACTATACAATAAAAGTTGATGTTCTGTATCGGAAGTTTGCCGCAATCTCATCTGTAATTCTGATATACTAAGTGTATAAATTTACAATGAAAAAAATTTTTGTGGTACTGTTTAAATTTCTATATATTATAAAATGCTATTTTAAATTGCAATGGGAATTTATTAAAAACAATTTTATTTGTTTAAAGAAGTTAGTGATCAAATTTTCCCTAATGATAAGCACACATTTTGTAAATTACAAGCAGTGTGGAATTTCCATTGTTTATTAAATGTTAAATAATATATAGATAATGTATTATTTCCTATTTTAGTTTTATATAACTCAAAAATTATTTTTAGTGTGTTTTGAACAAATTTACACTGTTATAAAAAAAAAAATACATTGGCTGTGTTCGGGATCACTATGTACTATAGGCATGGTGATCTCTGATAAGTCCAATAGAGTTTTTCAACAAGAATATAAATACATAATAATCATTGATATTTTCTAATAAGTTAGAAAATATGTATAATTATTATGCATTTATCTGGTTCATAAGGTTTATGATTTTGATGATACTTAGGTGATGGATGCATTTCCTATTTCACTAATTGTAAAGAAATTTCTTTTACATGTTTTATTTTGTTTTCTTATATCTCATCTTAAATAAGCTTATCTAATTATCTTGTATGCTTTGAATAATGATTGCTATTGCAAAAATCCTGCCTATTTTTGCTGTTTCAACTGATATTGTGAGAATTTGTTCTTTTAAATTAGATAATGAAAAATTTGTTTTTACATCAACTGTAAACCTATCTGGATTTCATAGTAGTTATAAAAAGTGAAAAAAAATCTCAAAATATAGTAACAACTTGAATTTTTCACAAATTAAAGAAAAAGTATTTTTTATTATGTTAAAATATTAAATCAAATTATAGCCCAGCATATGCTGTAAAGCATGATGTCCATTATTTCAGATGGACTGCATTGCCAATTTCAGAATGATGGAAATTTTAAATATTGCTGTCAGTACATTAGCTGGAGCAGCAGTATATTATAGTGAGGATGGGTAATAAAATTGACTGAACACTATTGCAAAAATACATTAAATGAGTTTGTGTATAACAATAACAAAGATAATAAATTTATGAGAATAAAAATAGGTATTTATATAAAATATTATTTTCAATTTAAGCAAATTAAAAAAGCACTTTCAAGATAAACAAAAAAAAAATAAGGTAAGCTATCTTCTAATTTAACATATTTAGGTGAAAGTAGAAGTTTAGCTGATAAAGCTGGAATAAGACAAATAATTTCAGTTAAAAAAGTATTTAATACATTACTTCTTGATAAAAATGCATTTCATATGGGTTTGCAATGTCTCATCAGTTTTAGAAGAGTAAACTATTACCAAAACTATTTGCTACAAAATTATCTGATTTGCAATATATTTGAATTTAATAAGACATTTTACCTTTATAAAATATTTTTTATATAATAATGAGTTTATTGATAAACTCATTATTATATAAAAAATATAATAATGAGTCTTATATAGAGGTGGGATGATTCCTAAAGGTTAAAATGTACATATGTTAAAATAGCAAGTATGGAATATAGGTAAAAAGAAAATTAACTTAATGGGACAACAAAATTATATTATTAGGGCAACAGGAAATTGTTAAATGCAAGAACTATTGGAAAAACTCTTTTCTGAGAATAAAGGCTTGTTTATAATCCGACGTATCAGAGATAATCATCGACGATGTTGAGGTTGGAAACAATTCATAGGTTTATACTCCGATATCATCTATAATGCAGCATAACCACTGTGAAGTTGATAACCTAGAACGAGTTCTAGGTTTCAACGTTATGGTTATACCATGATGCTTTGCGATCTGATACAAAACGGCAAAGTATTCAAATCAAGAAGGTCCTTGGCTGAAATAGCAATGTTGAATTTTTTATTGAGGGATTTAAAGATTACTCTTGTTTATATTATACTAACTATAAACAAGCAAATTAGAATGCTGACTGACAGACATTCTAGATGCTAACGAAATGTTAGCTTTGTCGGACTATAAACAAGCCTTTAGGGTAATAACATGGGAGAGATCCAACGGAAAAGGAGGCCATATGACATAGGGATTACATGGATAAAAGGTTGTACCCCATGTTATTAATTTCAATTCTTTATTGATGTTTTGTTTTGCATTATAATTTCTATAATGCAAAACAATGAATTTCTACAAATTTTCTAATTTATGGTCTGGCATTCCTCAAGTTATGAACATAATTTGCATGCAAGTTTTGTTGGTAACTTAGATACTGCTGTTATTTGACTTCAGTAAGTATTTGAAATAACTTTATACATTGTTTTTTTATAATATATTTCACAATTGGACTAATTGGAAGTTTATTTCACAGATATTTCACAAAAAGTTATAATTATGAAGTAAGAGTTTTTTGTGTAATTACCACTATCTTGAAATACTACTGTAATAAGTTAACTTACTGTGTAATTTTATATAATAAGTGTTGCTAGAGCATTTTGCAATTATATTGTTTAAAATTATTGAAGAATTAGATAACATGGAATATTTAAGTATATTATATTCTATTTTGATTATAAAGTATTTTTATTGTTATTTTGTCTTAATCTTTTCATTGTATATTGAGCAAGATCAGTGCTTATCAGAGAGGGGACAAGAGGGGCAGCTGACAGACAAAATGCCAGCTGTCATGGCCTCAATTTTCACAATTTTAGAGGATTTTTTAATCATTATATATTTATCAAATTTGTCATTTTAAATTAAGTAAGCTTCTATGAAATAAATAAATATTATAATTGAATAAATATTAAATATCAATATCATTGTTTTTATTTTCTTGTCCAGTTTTATTTTAAATTTTGAAGGGCCTCAAAAATATTAGTTGTCCCAGGCCTCGCATTTTCTCTGAAAAGCACTGTGCAGAGTACACATGTTTATGAAAATATAGCAGATATAAAGATAATTCCTTTTGTGAAAATTTGAATGCATATGAACTTTTATTCTATAAAATGTTTTAAGCATATATTTGAATTTGGTTAGTTAAAAAAAAAAAAGAAGAATATAATGGAATTATACATATTCATATTTGTTTGTGGACATGGAGGATCAGATATATTATAATAAACACACTTCCATAACAACTTAATTTTTAGAATGAAAAGAATTGAACAAAACTAAAAAAAAATTTTTTTCAAGAAATTATCAAATATATAGTATATATTGTTTTTAACTTGTACTACATACATCCATTCATTCATCTAGCTGTCCATTTATTGCCAGCAATTCTATTTGTAAATGTAAGAGGTACAGTCAAATATTGTTTTGACTTATTTTTGTTATAAATTTCAGAAGAAATGCTCAATCATATTCTTCCCTAATTTGGCAAATGAGATATTCCCATACTGAAGGAAGGTTACACACATCCTTTAAATTAATAATATTTTTATTATAAGTGTTCTATATATTTTTTTAAAGTTTGATTGCCTTCTAAAATATGTTAAACAATTCTTTAATCTAGAAACTTTATATATATATTTTATATCTCTAAGATTATTAATGTATGAAAAGCAAATATTTTTTTATGATAAGATATGCTGAAGTATTGAATCTAATTTAAAAAAAAAATTAAGTTAGCAATTTATATGCAAAGTTATAATGGATCTACTTTTCATTAATAATTTAAACTGATATATAAAAATATTTGTTTTCATATTAAAGAATTACATTGTACATTTAATTTGGAGTATACTCTCTAAACCAGGGGTTCCCAACAAGGAAACGATGCCGCGTCTAAAACGCGTCTATGACGATACGCTCCGTGTGCAGAGGGCCTTAGATATATTAATAGGTATTGATTCTAAACAGAATTCTCTTTTCCCAGTTATATTATACATATTTAAAACATATGCGAAAGCAGCAATCATACTGGTTACTCAGAAGTATTTATTACAGTTATGCCTTAAAAAGATTCCGGATAAAAAAAATTGGAAATACATTAAGACCCCGTTTAACGCGTGGATAGGATCCAAGGAAACAAAGCGCTAAATGAAACAACATTAAACGAGGTCATTTTAACATGTAAATAATGAGGATATGTGAAACAGGAGAGTGAATAAAAATATATACATAGTATTTTTTTATTTTATTTTGTAACATGTATTACTAATATTGTATTACATTAATTATGATACATAGCATTTTTTTATTTTATTTTGTAGCATGTATTATTACTATTATATTACATTAATATACTCTTCCGATCTAACATGTATTATTGCTATTGTATTACATTAATTATAGATCATTTTATGCTAATATCGATTTGTATTCATAAATCATTCATGAAAAAAATTCTTAGAATTAGAAAATAAAAAGTTTATAAGAACAAAAAGCAATAATCAGATTGCAATAAACTATAAACAACGAAAAAATATCGATGAAAGAAAACGTTCTAACTTCAAGGAATTATAGTTTGAAGTGGCAGGCATTCAGGTTAAAACTAAAATGGGATAATTGTTATTTTTATTATTGTAAAATAGCATTGATGACCGATCATAAATATGAACTCTGACTGTAGCAAACTTTCGTATGTACTGTACTGCACTGATATCAAACGCACAGTGAGACGGCATAGGAGTATCAATGTAACAAATTCCTGCGATTTCATATTTATGTAAGAATAACGGTTTGAAAAATCACGCCAAAGTGAATCAATAAAAATATATAATTCGAAAAAAAACGCGTTATATCGAAAATAACGGTTTGAAAAATCACGCCAAAGTGAATCAATAAAAATATATAATTCGAAAAAAACGCGTTATATCGAAACAGCGTTAAGCGGGATCTTATTGTATATTTTTATGATATCGCATATATTTTTCTGAAAATGAAATAAATTTTTGTTCTACAATATTTTTCAGTTAGATGTTTGCCAAGGTTATGGCATGCTGGAAAGTTTTCGCATGGAAATATAAAGGACGGACCATTTATATTACTATAATCAAAAGCTGCACAACTAGACATCTTCGAATTAAGAAATGATTTAGATAACAATACATAGATTATTAAAAAATTACTATCCGCCGCCGCCGCTTGTAACCAGATACAGTTTAGCACCAAGCTTAGCTCCTCGATAATGTCTCAAATATGGCGTTTGGGACCCACGTGAAACGGTGTTAACCAATGAAAGACTTCCATTGTCGGCAAAGTCAAGGGAAAAGCGTGTCCGTACTTCTCTATAGGAGCATAGAATAACTTTAGTTTATACTGGTTCTTGAACGCGTTCGTGAATGCGCATGCGTTTATTCATATAGTAACTTGTGATCTGTGCACTATTGTCTGCGGAACAGTCAGTCATATGGTTCGAAATATGACCGCTAGGGTTGCCTCCGCAAAACATGTCATAGCTGCCGTTATATTTTTTCTCAATTTAACTTTAGAAAATACAGCCAAATTATTAATTATTATGAAAAAAATAATATTTAAATATTTTTTGAGAGCTGAATTTTGAGGCCCCCTTGATTTATGAGGCCCCAGGCGCGCGCCTATGCAGAAATCCGCCACTGTGGTCCGAGATCCTATAGTTCATATAGATTATAGGCAATAAATCGGCGAGTGCGTGTCACTGTTCGTTCGCCATTTTTAATTATAAATATGGTGCATAACAGTTATATGACATAATTTATCATAAGGGAATTATTTTCTAATAAAAGACAGTTTAATATTCATATATAACTGTGATTAGTTTTTAACACGTCTTCTCAATCATTCGGTAATTACTAAATAATAGTGTCACTATGGGTCCGGACTTCTCATAAATTTTCTAACCAATGAGATCCTAATTCGATTCCAAGTCCTCTCAGTGGAAAGTATCCTTGGTGGAAAGTCAAAGCGTTTCCATCAAATCAATTGTTCCGTGCCCTATAGTATGGCTTAATAGTGTTCATATAAAATGCAACTGGTTTTCTATTGCTGTAGGTTTTCAGTACCTCTCTCATGACGCAAAACAAGCAGGACTTCTTTTACCTTAATATATTTTTTATTTACTTAATTACTTTAATTTTGCTGTCGAAGTAAATACAAAATAACATTAACCGATATAACTGGCTATATTTCGTATCTAGCGGTGAGCTATGAAAATTTTAACAAAGGGATCGCACTTTAATCTTATAAAAAAATATTAAAATCGAAAAAAAAAAATGTTTTACCTTTTAAAAAAACAAAATACAAATAAATATCAAATTCGAATTAAAGCAAATACAAGCAAAATATCAAATTCGAATTAAATGTTTTACTTTTTACAAAAACAGAAAATACAAATAATTGTGCATGCACAAGAAAACATTTTAAAATAAAAAAAATCTTTAAATTAAAAAAAAATCACAAAATATCAGAAATTACATAAAATAACGAGTACATTTAATTATGCGGCACAATTTATGCCAGAAGCTGCCACATTTTCTTCTTTCGTGTCAGTTGATCTAGCAAGTTCTAAAGCTGAGCGATGATTTTTCAAAAAAGTTTTTACATAAGGTTTAAGATTAAATTCTCTTAAAGGTCTCCTCCCTTTAAATTTTAGGTTATCTACAATTCGTTTGACCGAACTTAAACAAAACCAGACGAGGCTAATTCTCACCCTTCCCACATTTCAAACTCTTTTACGCGCTAGATCGCCACTATTCGAGATGTACATTTCAAATACGCAAATACGAGGAATAGAAAGACTAACCTAAGTCAAAGTATGATTATGATACTCTAAATATGTTTTTTCCTTGGAATAAATAAATAAACAAAAACAACAAAGGGGATCGCAAATTAGAGACAAATTTAACAAAGAGCTCGCGTGAGCCCCCTAAAGCTCACCACTGCTCCTATCTCATTCATCCCTTTCCCTTAATTCTTCTATTTTACTTCCCCTTGCCCTTTTTGTAAAGGCTAAAGCTCTGAGTAGGACTTGTTCACACACTACACTTTATATCGTCGATTTAATGATAGGTTATACAGTCGATTCCGCTTAATTGGGACACGTCGGAAAGCTCTGAGTAGGACTTGTTCACACACTACACTTTATATCGTCGATTTAATGATAGGTCATACAGTCGATTCCGCTTAATTGGGACACGTCGGGACTAACACATTTTGGCCCAATTAAACGAACTAATAATATATTATAAAATATGTAATACGCAGGTAAATAAATAAGTAGGTAAAATAATAATAATAATAATAATTAGGTACCTATTTTAATGCTTTATTAAGATAGGTATTATTAGCTTTGTACCGATCTCTAATTCTTCTTCAACACTGGGCCACTGATATTCATGCCTCGCTGCTAACTATAGAAATCCATTGATCTAATGCTTCTTCGACTGCTGGATCTTTTCATTATGCTTTTTTTTGAATTCTTTGACTTCTGAATCCTTTCCATCATGCTTTCTTTTCGCTGTTCCATTCGACTTCTGAATCCTTTCCATCACGCTTTCTTTTCGATGTTCCTTGAATTTCTTTCTGTAATGCCCACTCCTCACGCAGTTGATTTTCTTGTTATAGGAGATGTGCTATGGTAGATTTTGGTTTATTTCAGCGAGTCTACCATGGCTTGAATTAAATGACTGGCTTTTAATTTTATCCAGCCAATCAATTTTACTCGAAAGTGTAAATTCCTTTCTTGGCATCTTGGCAAAGATTTAAAAAATTTAAATAAAATTGATTCTGTAAATGAATATCGCTAGGTACAGTAATGGTACACTCTCAAGTAGATGTATATTTCCAGACTCATGACGATAGATAACTGATTCTCATCATGCTATTGTTGCCAAATACAGTATTATCATCATTATTTATCAACGATGATATTTACTTATAATTTTATAAAAGAATGGATGTTTATATTAGTGCGGTGACAGTGTGTCAACGATGTGTTTGTAATAGGACGTGAAAAAACGTCTCACTCCATTGTGTTAGTCTGTATTGTCTTGTAGAAAGCTTTAACCTGAAAAATTACTGGCACAATAAAAATGATAAATTTTACAATTTCAAATTTTAATTCTGCAAAAATGCATCAAGTGTAGAATCGGATTCTCCTTCCAAACAATAACATCTCCTCCTCCTATCTTCTCAATAATAGGCACTCGACTCTTCTCAGCAAGGTAGCGAGATTATACTTTCATTTATTTTATTTAACTGTAATTGCTTTTGTATTTATGTATTTAAGTATTAAGCAATGTTTAAATTATTTTGTACAATCCCATCAATGTATAATATGCAATAACAATAGGATTTTTTTCATGGGAATGGACTAGTCATTTTCCCTTTATTTCTTATGGGAAAAATTTGTTTGGCATGAGTCCAAGGATCTGGAATGGATTAAGGACGTATACCGAGGTACCAATGTAATAGAAAAAAGTTATGCCATCAAAAATTATTTTCCAATTCTTTATTCCAAATCTTTCCTTTATCAATTCCATATACTGTACATTCTTCTCAACAAAAAATATTTGAACAATGGAGGAATTCCATCAAAAAATATTTGGTTTTCACAAATTAAGCATTTTTATTGTTGAAATCCAATTCTTGTATTGTTATGAAATATTCATATGTCCAAAGTATTTTTAACTTATGAATTAAATTTATATAATTTCATGAAAATATGCAAAATAATAATTTTATAATTTTTGAAGACATGTTATACTTAAAATACCATTATTGAGGTAAATGTCCATAAAAATATTAATTTTATTTTATTTTTGAGTTTTTTAAAATGCTACATCATAAATATTTGAATATGATTGACCACTAGAGTTTGGACTTCCAAAGTCAGAAAATATACAGTGGGTGATCAGTTAATGAACAGTTCAGATAACAAATACTTTTTCGAAAGATTTTTATGTTTGGATAACAAACACCTCACAGAACAAACTGTGGGATCACGGACTGACGGAATGACAGATCACCCCAATGGCTGCGTCCCGCGGACTGACCGAATGACAGATCAGCCGGATGGCTGCGTGGTAAAATGTAGGCTTAACATTCTGGAGGATCCGGGAGTCCCACTCCTCCAATTTTTCAGGAGGAATCTGGGCCCTGCCCATTGAAACCTATTCTTCAATCTTCTGGTTGACTCTTCATGGGTGTTGGTCAGCCTGTGATGATGGCGGCTCTATAAATGGCCGTTGGGTGTTGTTCAGCTGTGATGATGGCGGTTCTATAAGTGGCCGCCGCCAGATAAAAATATTGCATGAGACCGTGATGATGGTGGCTCTATAAGTGGCCGCCGCCAGATAAAAATATTCCATTAGGATATTTCGGCTTAACTAACCTAATGGAATGACAGGCTTAGGTCTTGCGCATTGCCTGGACTTATGGTAAGGATGGAATAATAGCAGTTTTTCCCTCATAAAATAATATATATATGGGTAAGGATGGAAGAACAGTAGTTTTTCCTGATTAAAATGAACCATATGGGTAAGGATGGAAGAACAGTAATTTTTCCCGATTAAAATGAATTTGAGTTTAAAGATGGAACAACAGCAGTTTTTCCTGATTAAAATGAACCTTATGGGTAAGGATGGAAGAACAATAGTTTTTCCTGATTAAAATGAACTCACCACCTTAAGGATGGAAGAATAGTAGTTTTTCCCGATTAAAATGAACTCGAAACGTAAAACAAATCAAAGATTTATTAAAGAAGGTTAGAGAGAGATTTAACGGATGAGAGAACAGTAGTTTTTCCCGATTAAAATGAACTTGGAGACAACTTAAACATCAAAGATTTATTAAAGAAGGTAAGAGAGAGATTTTACAATATTTTGATGTCAAAGATTTATTAAAGAAGGTAAGAGAGAGATTTTACAATTTTTTGGAAATTTTTTCGTCTGAAGAACAGTAATTTTTCCTGATTAAAATGAACTTGAAGACAACGTAAACAAATCAAACATTATTAAAGAAGGTAAGAGAGAGATTTTACAATTTTTTGGTCTTAGAATATTAAAGAAGGTAAGAGAGAGATTTTACAATTTTTTGGTCTTAGAATGGTACCCATACCAGGTTGAGGTCAATAGGTTTGGGGAGATCTACCACGACAATGCTATTAATGACTTACAAAAAATCCCAAAGGAGAAGGAGTCAGGATTTTTTGGAAGTGATTAGGAAGGAGAAAAAAGCAATCGATGGACACAATTCTTTATCGGAAAATAAACATATAGATGAAAATGCAAGAATATGTATGTGATTCTTTATCATCCTGAAGGAGAGAGAAAAGCAATCAATATTGGTCAGATTCTTTATCAAAATAAACATATAGATGAAAATGCAAGACTATGTATGTATATATTATTTTTATTACATATAAATAAAAGTAGTAAGAAATTACATAATTTTTTATTTATGTTTTTTTGGGTCTCCGAACGAATTAATCAAATTCCCATAAAAACTTATGGTAAATCGATGATCAGTTAACGAACAATTCGGATAACGAATATTGTCTTGGAACAGATTATGTTCGTTAATATATCACCCACTGTATTTACCATGTATAAATTTTTATTAGGAAACTTTGATATATATATAATCTCCTCTGTTTGATTTTATATTTGGCATTATATTTTATAAACTCACAGCTGATCTGATCAGCAGAGACAAATGACAATACCCATGGGTGTTGATTAGATCAATAGATAGCAACTTCCGAAATGTACACAAAGCACAAATCAAATTAAAACAAAAAATTTTCAAATCAAATTAAAACAAGAGAATTTTATTTCTATTGTATTTATGTTGATGATGATAAAACATTTTAAACACTTGCTTTCTCTTTGTCTCACCATATCTTTGTTCACTTCTTTCAACTTAAATTTTTATCTTTGATTTAAAAATATTAAAATGAAGCACAGTGATATACAATGTAGATGTGAAATGTTTCTAACTCTGAATTTTTAACATAGTTTATGGACATGAGTTTTAGATCACATTTGTTATAAAAGAAATGAAAAGAAATAAAGAAAAAATATTTTGGGAAAAATTTTAATTTAATATTTTCCTAATTAATGTTCATATAAAATGGAAGTAGATTCCTATTTTATACATGGCATCATTTTTTTGGCATTAATAATTATTTATGATTATTTACAAAAAACACATTATGGTCTGTTGGATCTCATACAGAAATATTGTATGGTTGAAATATAAAGATATTTCATGAAAATTTAAAATTATAAATTATATAAAATAAATTAATCATATACGAGGGCGGACCCAAAAAAAATCGAACTGAGAGCGCGCTGCCATTCGTAGACGTAGTAGAGAGTTCTCTGGCTAGATGGGGTTAATAGAGACCTTCACGAAACAGCTGTGCAGACGGCTTCAGTTTGTACATTAACGTTTGAGCATAGTGTTGTGTTTCTCTTACTGTTATTTTGTTCTGCCTGCGAAGTCGTTATGGCAAATTTAAAAGAACAAAGAGTGTGTTTGAAATTTTGTTTCCTGCTTGAAAAATCGGCAACGGAAGCTTACCAAATGCTTCAACAGGCTTTTAAGGAGGATGCTATGAGCCGCACACAAGTTTTCGAGTGGTTTGGGCGCTTTAAACGTGGTGAGATGAGTGTTGAAGACCATGCTCGTTCTGGGCGTCCTTCAACATCTCGAAACGATGAAAATTAACCAGCACTTTTATTTGGAAGTTTTAAGACGTCTGCGAGAGGATGTGCGGAGGAAACGCCCAGAACTTTGGCAATCAGGTGACTGGTTCCTTCATCACGACAACGCCCCCGCACACACGGCCTTACGAGTGATCCACTATCTGGCCTCTCGGGGATGGCCTGTCGTTCCCCACCCTCCGTATTCACCAGACCTAGCCCCGTGCGACTTCTTCATCTTTCCGAGAATGAAGAAAAATCTAAAAGGGAAGCGTTTGGACGATGTGGAGGCGGTAAAAACATCTTCGCAAAGGGTACTGGACAATATCAAAGTTGAAGAGTTCCAGAGATGCTTCAAACAGTGGGAAAAAAGACTTGACAAGTGCATCGAATCTAATGGAGAGTACTTTGAAGATGACTGAAGGAATTTTGTAAAAAAGATAATAAATAAGGTTTTTATACAAAAAATCCGGTTTTTTTTTGGTCCCTCCTCGTATATATTGGCTTGAAATTTAATAACTATTTTTATCAAGTTAAATAACTATTTGTGTGTCCAATTTTAATGTTAATTTAGACAGCACTGATGTCACACATTGTTACCTCATCATGCATTCATAAGTTATCAGTGTTTTGTGACATCATTATGATAGATCTGGAAGTGTTAGCAGTGTAGAGGCAACATATGGCTTACAAGAAATCAGGTTATCCATATGTTGCTTCTACACTGCTAACACTTTAGACCATCTATTGAAAAAATATAAACTAAAATTGTGATGAAATTGAAATTTTATCCTATGGAATTAAAGAATGCAATCTTGCAATGTCCTTTAATGGGAGAACATTACTGCTGAATTTCACTAATATATGTTAATTAGTTCAAAAGTTATTAGTGGGGGGCACACAGACAGACATAAATCCAATTTTATAAGCCTCATTTCTTTTAGAAAGCAGGCTAAAAATACTAAAAATTTAATTATTAAACTTTTAGACAAAGTAAAAGTATTTTTTAATGAAATGTAATATTGTTATATTTTATTCATGGTGCATTATTGTTCAATATTGAAAATTTTAAGATTTGAATAATGATTAATATGTTGATTGTTTTATGTTTGTATACTCAGTATTCCTTTATAGACAGAAATATTTAAAATAATGTAATCATTATAAGCCTTTAAGCAGAATAGGCAAATTTATTGATTTACACAATTCTATTTCATAAATAAGAATATTTTTTTGGCTTCTTCTGCCTTCAACAATTATCGATTACATATTCAGAATTTAAGTGTCCATGTAGAATCCTGAAAAAATGAATGTTTTGAATCATCTTTAAATTAAATTCATAACCATGGCAAACAAATTTGATTTAAAGATTTGTAATGTAAATTTTTTTGTTTATAATTGGAACTTTTTTCAAATCTTTAAAATAAAGATGTTTTAAGTGATCCAAATTATAAAATACATTACAAAATACAGTATATGTGGTGGTTTTAGTATTTCTGAGTACTACATAACAATGCTTTTCAACTTATAAATAAAACTTATATACAAATTAATTCTGTAACTTGAAAATTAACAATGTCAGTGTTAAGATCTACATAGTTAGATATTCCATTTTTAACTGAGAAGTACTAATTTATGATATGAAAAGCAGAGTCTATGGAATTCAACCATAATTCTTGGTATTCAAAAAACTAATTATTATTATTATTATACATTATATGGTTAAAGCATCATTCAGACATTGTTATTAAATTGTTATTGTAAAATTAGATATTTTAGATTGATTTATTAAATATATAAAATTAAACAAAGAATCTATAATAGACTTCAGTTTAATGGATCCTGCTTTAATAGATTTCAGATTTAATGGGCAAAATATTTGGACTAAATTTTTATTTGGTCCTCATAAATATTTGAAGTTTAATTTTGGTCACTACTATTGATTATGGCAAAAAACTTCTATCAATGAAAAAATGGTAAGTATAGTAAATAAATCATAAATTTTTATTTAGGTAATTGAATTTTATAATAGAAAAATATTACATTTATTTTTCTTAATTTTAATATACTACACTATTTTTTTTTAAATTCTTTCACTTTAAGGCTTTTTGCTATTAATGGATACCTCTTCCCTCTATTAGTTTGTTAAATTGAAGTTTATTATATATTAATCTTGGTTTAAAATTATTTAGTACACCTAACCCTCGATTCACATGGTAGATTAGCTGCAAAAAATATAGTGTAAATCATAATAGTGTAAACTGAAACTAACATTTGTAAAGAAAATCAAGAGATAATTTCGGTAACACTCAATTAAATAATTTGCATTTTATTTAAAATAAAGTGCAATTAAATTGATAGTAATTTTAGACGGATATATAACAAAAATTTAAGAATAAAGATGCAAACCATTCAAAATGTTTGAAAACAAGTTTATTTTTACTAATATCTTCTCTTGTTAATATCAAAACTGTCTTCTTTCTCAGTTCAAAGTTGCCACTATTTTCCTCTATCAGAATTTTTTTATTCATATTCTAAAGAAATTTTCTGAATAAGCTCAATAAAATCTACTATCAATATTTGCTTTGTACTTTTTAGTTAATTTCTTATAAAATCTCTTCAAACTGAACTAAGGAGTTTCATAATTTCTTTCCAAATCTTAAGTTGAGATCCATATTTAGATCAATGCTGAGGAAATAATTTATTGAAAGATTAACATGACTGATAATTTTTTATAATTTTTTTCATTGCTTATAAATTATATATGTTAATTAACAATTCTGATAATTGTTAAATTGATAAAATCAATAGATTAAAGATCATGTATATATTATACTGTATAGTATACATAGAGATTTCTTGTCAATACTGATTGAAAACTAAGGATTTTGTTTGTTCATTGTTATTCATAGTCTAGAATATTATTGTGATCATCTGTGTTGTTGATATTGGATGTAAATTGTGTTAAACCAAAATCATACAATTCAAATACTGTGTAAATTAAGGGTTAGGTATATAACAATAGGTTTGTACATCAACAATGTTTCATATTAAAAGAGTTATTTCAGTGTGTTTCAGAAACTAACATATACATACTAATCTTTTCATTAATATACATAAAAGGAGGCTAAAAAGTTCTTACCCTTACCATGTTGTATGTGTACTATAGATCTGTATTTGTTAAGAATGATAGGTTAATATGCATAATACACATGCATTTTTTGTTTTGACAGATCTTTTTAACCAGAGTTAAAAGCATGATAGTAGAAGGTATCATGCTAGAGAAAACTGATTATCAAGCCATGATATAGTTCCTCCATCATCAAAGGAAAGCACAAACAATCCACAAAGAGATGTCAGCTGTATATGGTGAGGAATGTCCATCATATGAGACTGTGAAACAATGGAAATAGTAATTCAAATCTGGTCACATCAGCCTACAGAATGACCCAAGAGAAGGCCATTCAGAAATCATGTTATTTGTATTTTGGGACAACAAAGGTGTCATATTGTTAGATTATTTACAAAAAGAGTCAATAATAATGGGAATATGCAGGAACTTGATACAAAAGTTACAGGACAGTATCAAAGAAAAGATGTGGTTTGCTGTCAAAAGGTATGTTACTGGTAGCTTACAATGCACCTGCACATTGAGCTGCAGAAACAGTCACTTTTCTGTGCAAATATGGCTATGAAACAACCATATCCCTGTATTCTCCCAATCTGGCACCTTCAAATTTCTTCTTGTTTCAAAATATGAAAAAACATTTACAGGGAAAAAGTTTCTTTGATGATGATGAGGCGATCACTGCTGTGGAGAACTGGAAGCAAACCAGCTCTCCACAGATCTGACTTCCACAATGATGGGATTAAACAACGGTTCCACAAATGTGAGAAGTGTGTGGCCCTAAGAGGTGGATATGTAGAAAAGGAATATTTGGAGGACCTATTTTCAAATCTCTAGCACATTGGTTCACAACTAGTGTGCCGTCAAACCTTTGATGGTGTGCTGCAAAAAATGGATAAATTTTATGTATGTAATTGTATGAATCATATATATTAATAGTGAAACATGTTTTGGCTAGATGTCCCTTTTGCAGTCCAATCACTACATCAATCTACCAGAGTCAAGCATAAAATACAAGTTACATTTCTCTCTTAACAAAAGATCTAGCGAAATCTTACCCGAAAGCAGAATAGCCAAGTTCCCAGTTTTTAATATACCTAGCAGCAGATATAGTAGACACCGTTAAATCAATAAAGCTCTCACCCTGATGCCCACTAAAGATGGGCTCTCTATTAGTGTTATGAATAAATAAAGGAGTCTGATTAAAGTCAAAATTCAACTGATAATGAATATAACGGTGTTGAGGTAGGGAGTTATCCTGACTAAGTTCCCAGTTTTTAATATACCTAGCAGCAGATATAGTAGACACCGTTAAATCAATAAAACTCTCACCCTGATGCCCACTAAAGGTGGGCTCCCTATTAGTGTTATGGAAAATGAAACCATGTGTCGCCATAAAATCTAAAAATATATCAC
>AYEL01074212.1:0-51497 GCA_000484575.1 Olivierus martensii | reverse complement strand
TGACACCTAATTATGGTAAAATAAGCTATAAAGTAGTTGTTTGTGTAGTGTGTGTAGAAAGTTACAATAATCAGAAAATGCAGAAAAATAAAAATATTAAAATTACCTAACTACCTATTTATATTAAGAATCAGTACAAAGAGACGAATTGAAAAATATAAAACAATAGTAATCAAAAACTGAAATTAGAGCTGTAGACCAAAGACTCTTCAGAAAAATCCGCAACCTAGAGTCCTAGAATGTTCTATTCCAAAAAATTTTTAGATTTACCCTTACAAACTATATATTTTTAGAAATCTTACAAAATTCTGAGAACTACAACAACAAAATTAATATAAGATAACCTAAATTTAGAAAGTCTACACCAGAAAACTAAATGTCCACCACTAACAGCCAAATATCTTAATTCCTTAAATAATGAGAAAAAACAGACAATTTATATATAAATGTAATCTGCAGAAGATAATCTAAATGAATATAATATAAATTCACCCACTATAAAAGAGTTACACGAAGAATCAGGCAAAAGTTGTTAAGCCTAATGGGAAACGATAATTAGTCTTAAATTACTAAATAATAACTAAAACTATATAAATTATATATCTACAGAATCAGGAAAATGTTAGCTACAAGAATATTACAAAATTAGAAACTTATAAAGAAGTTTCGCAAAGAAACGACTAAAGATCGCTAAGTCTAACACGGGTAGTTAGCTAAGCCCAACGGAAATCGAAAAAACAGTCCTAATTTCCTAAAAAACGACTAAAAGTAGACAAATTATATATCAATCGATTCACAAAAACGTTATCTATCTGAATATAACAAAATTGTTTACCTTTAAGCAGAAAAAATTTGATTTTGAAGATAGCTTATAGGAGCTCACTGAAAGTCACCAGCAGCAATAATGGCGGCCACCAGGTGTTGGATCTTTGTATGTTGTAAAAATGTGTTGTAGACAATTCAAAAATCTCTCTATTTTTCATATCTAATATATTTTCATATCCACTATCTTTCTGTATAATATGATTATTTGAAAGTTATTTGAGTGTGTACAATACAATGATGAGAGTATTTTTTTAATTTATATTTACAAAATTACAATTTTCACAATAACTATCAATAACTAAACCTATGGAAATAATTTTGCAAGATTTTCAGAGTCTGGCCTGATCAGATATTCTAATCACTTAGATATAAATTCTAAAAATAAAAATCTAACACTACACAAATAGATAAACAGATAATTAAATTTCAGTTGTTAAAACAAAATAACCAAAAAGTGTTAAGCGATATTATACAATTATGATAGTATAAAGCACATGTTCAATATATGATAATAAATGATTACTACACTCTCAAATATTGGGTTGTTTGGAAAGTAATTTTGTTTTTTCCCCACGAGTAACATTAGTTATATTTTTACCTGCCAATTTCATTCTAAGCCATATTGTCATTATAAATTTCGATAGTTGACATTTCAATGTATATTTAAAAATATATATTTTTTTGATTCTGTGCAGTTGTTTTTTTTGGTGTCGTATCAATAATGGAAAACAAAAAGGAGCATTTTCGGCATATTTTACTTTTTTATTATCAAAAAGATAAGAATGCTGTTCAAGCAAGAAAAAAGTTATGTGAAGTGTATGAAGAAGATGTGTTAGCAGAACACTAGTGCCAAAACTGGTTTGCAAAATTTCATTTCTATATTAAAGATGCACCACGTGTTGGAAAGTCAATTGAAGCTGATGATGACAAAATAAAGGCACTGGTTGAAGCAAATTGCAGAATAACAACACAAGAAATTGCTACAAGATTGAATTTGTTGAATTCAACCATTCACAATCAGTAATAGATAAACAGATAATTAAATTTCAGTTGTTAAAACAAAATAACCAAAAAGTGTTAAGAACTAAATTAGAAATAAATTTAGTGCATTAATAATTAACAAACAAACTGAATAGTCACAAAAACAAGTAGTAAAAAATAATTTATTGAATACAAAAAATAATAAGTTGTTTTCTTATCAAGTAAAAATCCAAAAAATAATAAATTTCTTAGTCTAAATAATAAATAATCTTAAATAATAATTTATTCTATACTTCCATCTGAAATACAAAAATAAAAAAAAAATCAATAGTCTATCAAATGAAAGAAGTGAATGTCACTAACAACAAAGAATTTTAATATACCTCAAGTTCTGCCCTGGCATACAGAAGACTTTTACAAATCCTGTAAGGATCATTTGCATAATTGATCATGTAACAATTTCATTTGTATTTTACAGATACAAGTTATTTCTGTCATCCTCCTTACAACTGAATTATTTATCATTGATAAATAATTATCAGTTGTAAAGAGGATGACAACTGAAACTATTCTTTAACTCCATTTATGAAATCTTTACTTGATACAGTGATGATATTATTTAGATATCATTATATAAGAGAGTTTGTTGAGAAAATAGAAATTCTATTCCATAAAACACAATTTTTATTTTCTGAGGCTGAAGAAATGAAAGGTAATCTAATGTATAAAATAAATATAATACCCAAAATATTAATAAAAATATAAAAAACAATAAAACTAGTTAGGATAGGTTTGAATTGTTCACATATTTATCATTTTAGTTATTTTTGATCAATTTAATTTGTAAAGATAATTATTCAGTAAGATCATCCTTTTCATAATTTTAGAAAGAAAAATATTGTTTTAAGTGTTTTTCCTTATAGATTAGTTATAGCTAACAAATATTTACATCAAAATTGTTTCATATTCATCAAAATATATAAGAAATTTTAAAGAGAAAGTATTATAATAAAAAAGGAAATTAAAATTTCATTATTTAATAATATATGTTTTACCCTGATTAATATTTATGTATACATTTATCATAAAATAAATTTGATTATGAATACATCAAAACTAAGTGGAGAAGTATTTGTAACTAAAAGGTACCAAATTAAATTGCAGAAGAAATACAAATGATGTATCAAGAAGTAATTTTGGGGAGAGAACAAAAAATGAAAATATATTCAAAGCCATCATTAAATCAAGTATAAACAGTTATGTTTTACTGTAAGATATTATTATGATGTATATTAATATTGAAAGCTTTAATAAAACTTATAATAATGAAATACTAATATTGGAACTTTAGGGATCTATACTACTAATTATAAACAATAAAAAAATTGAAAATAAAAGATAACTTTTAGAATGGGTACTCATCTTGATATCAGTTTGAGTGGTCAGTACAAACCTTTGTAAAATGCATAATTATCTGCACTACACTAATTAACGATTTTAAAAACTTGAAGAATTGATGATTGAATATTAATTTTAAAAAATTTTAAATTAAATTTATTCAATTTAATATTTGTATCTCACCGAATAATAATTTTAATCTAATTACTTGAAAGTATGATGATAATCCTATATTAAATAATAAAAAGATTTAAATTAGTTAAAATTATTTAATGCTATTAAAGAATAAATTATTGCAAAACATTTGTGTCCAAATGAAAGGATACGAGTATCTTTAATTATCAGATCTCTGATATTTGAATGTTTTGTCATTTGATGAAATACATAAACAATTTGTAATACTATTTCATCATCCTCTTGCTTTGCTAAAGAATAATAAAAATTATCATTAGCTAAAGTTAAATATAGTATATTAATCTAATATTATGAATATTTTATTTTATAAATTACCATTTAAGAGATCAATTATAGATTTTAAAATTCCAGAATTGACAAGGAGACGAGCACAAGCTTCATCTGTAACCACAGTACCTATCAAAATTACTACTTCTAGAACCATGTCATCTTCACAATTTCCTATAAAAAATTATATTTTCATTCTTATAATATATATTTAAAAGTAATTATATGATTAAACAATTACAAATCTTTTATATATATATATTTTCAAAATTTGCAAATTATTATAGTCTATACACTAAGAATTTTCTTCTAGAAAAATTGTCATGCAATGTCATAGCATTTAAACTAATTACAATGAAAAAAGAAATATTTTTTAATTCTTCCTATTAATCAATGACATTTAATGGTAATCAGTAAATTCTGTGAGTGGTCAATGCAATTCCATGAATACAAGCCCTAACCTAATGATCTGATATAGGGAAAACATCAGACCATTAGGTTAGGGAATTAAGTTACATTTTTTATGTTTTATTTTGTATAAATTCTGACTTTACTTTTAAATAAATATTCTTGCTTTTATAATTTATTCAATATTCTCTGAATAGGGGTAAGATATATCATTCTGTGCCTTCAGAACATGCCATGGATATCAATTTGGAATAACTGCCTAATGAGGTAGGATTTCATAGAAAACATTCAATTTTTTGATCTAAAATAAATTTGCTAAGCCTTTAAGTCCATTATACACTATTGTTTCAGAAATAAAGTATTAAATTAAAAAAAAGTAAACAAGATTAATTTTTTTAATAACATAACTTCTTAAAATGCTTTTATTACATGTCTTGTTTTTATTAAGATATTTTCCTGGATTCTAACTATAGATTTATCATAGACTGTGAAGCTCCAATTTATAAGTTCCCATTTATACAGAGAAAGTGTAAATTTTACTAAAATTTCAATTTATGAATCATTACTTTGTTTTACAAGAAATATCTACTGAATAAAAATATAAAAGTCAAATAATACATATCTTGTTAACACGAAAAAATACATAAAGTATGCATTTTTACATATTTTTGGCACATAGAGATACTACATGAATGTATTATACATAAAAGAGTTCCAAATCTAAAAAATGTTTATTAAATATTTAAAATTAAGTTGTCAATTTCTTCTAAATTTTGATATATGCTATCAATTTCAATATAAAATATAATTTATTTTAAAACTGATGTCAAAATATTGGCATGCCAAAATGCAAACATCTCCTAAACAGCAATGTCAACTTTTTGATAAATATTATGAAATGGCATTATTTCATTAAATTTATATGCTTATACATTATGATTTCTTTATTTTATACATGATGAAACATTAAATAGTAATCATTTTATAATTTGATGATGTCTGTAATGGCATTATTATTTTCTCACAGAGAATGATTTATGAAATTGCTGAACAATGGCAAGTATTGACTTTTTCTGGGATTATTTTTTGTTTCTGGTTTGTAAATCTCTTTCAAATAGATGTTACTAAATGGGAGGACTATTCCAGATCATTGCTCATCACTCACACAGTGATTAGGCCAATAGTTAAGGATAGACCCTTGATGATGGGGAGGATTCCCCCATCATCTCATTTGGATTCCATAAAAAATAACTAAATGATATTCATTTTTTGTTAATGAATCAGTTCTAATTCTTCTGACAATATTGTTTCTTTTTCCCCCATGTTTTCCCCTCTACTCTTCACACTTTATCCTTCATTCTTCAAGAAACTAAATTACCAATTATGCTCTTTAGTTCTTTCATTAAATTAAAGATGAAGGTGAAGATCAACAAATTAGGCCCAATCTTATTTTAAAATGTGATAGCATGAAAACTGAAAATAGTTTGGAAATATATGATATAACTCAGAACTAAAATCAGATCCTTCAGTAGTAAAGGATAATCCATGAGATTTGTGTAATGAATTTTAATAAAAAAAAATTTACCAATGACTTTTTACTATTTTTTTAAAATATTTTTTTATAAAAAAAAAAAAAAAAAAAAATTTCCATGCTGGCAGCCAACCTATTTATTAGGATATTTTCTAAAAATCTTGTTTTATTTGACTGTATTATGATAATTAATATCAATAATTTAAATAATTTTGTTGACATCAGATGAATTCTAGCACATTTAAATAGCATTTTTGTGATTCAGAAATGCATATTATTATTTTTCCTTTAAAATTAATAATAATTTTTCCCAATTTACAAGTCTTTTTTTGAAAATACTGTATGCTTATAAATCAGAATAAAAGTGTATTATGTAAATATAAGAAAATGTATTTTTCATGGTAAATTAATGCTCATCTTGCATATATTAAAATGATTACTTATAATCAAAATTTATTCAATTTAATACATTATAGGATATAAATTTCTAAAAGAGAGAAAATTTATTCAATAATTATAAAACACAAACAAAAAATTATTATTAATGATTCATTTCAATCATCAGCAAGAAATTAATAGCAGTAATCTGCTCCTTTCCATTTCATCTTAACTGATATATAAGATTGATTATTAATGAAATAATTATACAGATATTTTAACATATTAAAAGTTTATACCAAATAAAATATTTTCTGAAATAATAGGCTGAATTTAAAAATAATCACATTTATTTATTTATTTTATAAAAATATATATATATACTATAATATTTATCATAAATTTTGATTTTAAATCTTATCTGTAAATAAGTAATCTATTTGAAATTTTGTAAAATTTATTACAAAATATCAAATATTGCTTATTTAATTTATACATTTATTATTTCTTACCTGGCATCAATTTATTTTTTAACCAAGGAACTAAATTATATTCTTTTATCAATCTCTCATAATCAAGATCAGGAATGGTGATGTTACCCAAAACGCCTATACATTCTAAGACAAATTCATCATTAGTACTCTTCTGTATAGCTTCAGCTAGATTACTAACAAAATCCTGTAATGTAAATGAGAAACTTAAGTAACACACCATGAATTGTCCGAGCAACGCCGGGCACGGGTATGCTAGTATTATATAAACTGTAAGCAAATCAAATTATTTCATAAATCAGCATTACCTTTTAAACAAGCCAAATTTATCCTTGGTATATTATTTTTGAATTAAATTGCAATTTAACATTTTTTACTAATTATGCTATGGTGCCACCATCTTATTAAATTGGAATTTAGTTCAAAAATAATACACTAGGACTAATTTGGCTTGTTTAAATTATTTGATTGATATTTCCCTAGGTAAATTGGAATTATGATTTGTTATCTGACTTGAGCCAAGTCTGTATATCCAAATTTGTCAAGAAGGCTTGTGGCTATGTAGTTAGCCTGTTTAAGAGTACATTTATTGAATATCAGTATCATAATCATCTGGTTCAATAAATGTTCTAAATTAATTAAGATATAAGCTTCCTTAAATTGGAAATCTACTGGTTGCTTTGGTAGTCTAACTGGTTAAGGCAGTGTTTTCCAAACTGTAGGGTGCTAGTCTATTGCAAGAGGCACGCAAGAATTAACAAAACCATCATTTTTTAGACAAATAAACAAAAAAAAACATAAATTCAAATTGTTGTAGAAAAAAATGAATCAATAAGAGACTTATAAATACATATATCCATGTACCTAGAAACTTATTAATATCTGAAATTATGCTACCTTTAAATGATATATTCTTTTTTCTAGCACTAGAATGAATGTTTAATATTTATTTATTGCAATTAATGTTCATATTTTCATTTTTTTAGTATTTCATATTTGAAAAACTCAAACCTGAGAACTTCCTGTACTTTTCAAATGATCAGAACTATCAGAAAATGCACAAATTGTCCATTAGAAATATCAGAGATTTCTACAATTCTATTTAATATGAACTTGTGTAGTAGTTCCTAATTTGGAATGATTAAATACATATTCTGGGGCCTTTCCCATGAGTATAGTTTACTTATGGAGAAGGCCTCAGAACTTCCACATGAAATAATAAAGGTAAATGTTTGAATTTCCCCAAGAATACGTACTGGTACATTTTTGGCTTACCTGCGATCTGTGGAGTGAGAACGATAGATAATAAGACTTTTCAGGCAGAAGGACAGAGATTATGAATAAGAGTAACATTTATAACAGCATTTTTGCCAATCAGCAATAATCCGCAAATAAGCGCGAAAGTTCCGCGAAAATCGAATCTGTGGTTACAAATAAATTTTCGGGAATAATCGAATATGTGAATAGGTAATCTTCAAATACTGAGAATCGACTATATTTTAATACTTAAATCAAAATAAATTTAGTTTTTCCTCTAATGAAGAATGAGTGTAATTGATAACAGGTTCAGTCCTTATACTTATCAAGTTTCTATTAATACCATTTTATTTAGTCATTGTGTATTTAAAATAAATAATGACTGATTTCAAATTTACCGAGAAGTGCATGTATATGAATTAGAAACACGATATCTATAGTAGATAATCATTCACGTAAGTATTTTCTCAATTCATATTTTGCTTCTCCTGAAAATTAACAAAAATGGACTTAACATGTTTTCAGATCACACTCTTCAATTTAAATTTTGCATACTTTATATAAGTTTTATATAATATGTAAAGTATGCAAAATTTATTATGTATATTGTATAAATGTTGCTTTTTATATATGTTTGTCTATATATGCATGTTTTAATCTTTAATGTTCATATTTTCATTTTTTTAGTATTTCATATTTGAAAAACTCAAACCTGAGAACTTCCTGTACTTTTCAAATGATCAGAACTATCAGAAAATGCACAAATTGTCCATTAGAAATATCAGAGATTTCTACAATTCTATTTAATATGAACTTGTGAGGAAGTTAACTCTGACCTGTTTTATTTTATTTTATTATGCACTTTTATTATTTATCGTTATTTTCATTATTATCTAACATATTATATTTTAAGAGTTGACTTACTTCCATATTCCCCATTGTAGTAGTTAACTATCACGTGTTATGGAATCGGAAACTGTCCTCCGGAAGAGCTGTCCTAGGTAATGACATCATCATCTAATCTAAATGCGTTTACCACTGATTCGATATGAGAAAATAAGAATGATCCCATATTGATGTTTTGTTCGATATATAAATGAATTGTAAAGAGGATGACATGGATGAATAACTCTGTAAGCTAATAAATTTAAACTTGTTATGTGTATTTATGTAAATGAAGTAACACGGGACTGCACGTCACTCGATATAAAAGCTGATGCAACCAACGATTCACTGAGGTGTTGTATCAATATAAGGTTGGCTAAGTGACATTGGAATTCTTGTAAAGGTCTACGATTGTTTGAAGTTTGTATCAGTGGTGGAAGTAGTAGAATTAAATAGTATTTAAGGTTTCTTTCTTGTGAATAGTTGATTGTTGATATTTGAATTGGATTAAGCAAGTTTTGTTGATTAATTGTCTTTAGATAGCAAAGTTAGGCCATTACAACTGCTTTGAGTAGTGTGCTTTTGCAGTGGCCTGTGAACTATAGGACATGTTATGTGACATGTAGGGCCCTTTTCTATGCCAGGCCTTTGACAAAAGTCTCACATTTCACACTCTCTCGGCAGCACTGATTGTATGCATTATTAGTTTGCAAAGTCACGAATTTTAACAAATATCAATACTATTAATTATAACTAAACCTAATGGTTCTAATGACTCTGCAATCCAGAGTTCGGCCTGAGCTCAGGTCTTTTTCTAAACTCTAACTTAAATATAACTAACTTCAAAACAATCTAACAACAATTAACGTTAACTGGCAAAAACAAAACCGGAAACCGGAACTTACAACTAGAAATACCGATTAAGTGTTAGATCTAACAACAACAAAACGATGTTAGAAATTTATGCTAATAAACTGAATTTCTCAAAACAAGTTAGATAATAAAAAAATATAAATTTATTAGATCAAAACACTTACTTACAAAAAGTGCTCTTTCCATTTGATTTTTAGATGAAAAAAGTACACTAGAAAGAGCAGTTTAAGTATTCATGTAACAAAGCTACTAAGGTGCTGCATGACTTAAAATTTATTGCAAGAAAATTTTGGGACTTAAAAAGCAAAGTGGTGAGAACAATTTACAGAGCGGCTGTGGAGCCGATCTTGACTTATGGGGCGTCAGTCTGGAGAGATGCAAATGAGAAACAATATGTGAAGAAAAAACTTACTTTAATTCAAAGGCAAGCAACGATAATGATCTGTAAAGCCTATAGGACTGTGCCTTCAACGGCAATCTGTATTATTGCAAAACTAACTCAAATACATTTGAAAATCAAACAAATTGTTGAAAAAGAAAGGATTGTTAAGGGAATTAATATTAGAGGGAAAACTAAAAATCTTATAAATTACAAGGATTTGGAAAAATTCAAAATAGACATTTCTGATAACATTGGCAGACATCCTGCTGAATGTGCTGTAAAGAATTTCTACACTGGTGTACCATACAAAAACAAAGGGATGACCGTCTATATGGATGGATCAAAGATTAATAATGGTACTGATTCGGATGTCTGTATTCTTGATTCTGAGCGAATTGTATATCAAGGAAGCTATAAACTTTCAGACAACTGCACTATCGTGCAAGCTGAACTTTTCGCAATTAAGAAAGGCATTGAAACTATGATAGATAAATTCCCTTTTCGAGATTTTGATGTTGTTACAGACAGCAGGACGGCTTTGAATATAATAATGCAAAAACGGAGCATGTTCAAAATTGCTGACAAGATTGAAGACAAACTTTCGGAAGCACAAAAACTGATTAACATAGAATTCTACTGGGTCAAAAGTCACTCCAATATTAGAAAAAATGATATGGCTGACAAACTAGCTAAAAGAGCTGCTATCTTAAACCAAAACATAGTCTATGATAGAATCCCCATTAGTCTAATAAATAACAAAATAAAGAACAGGGTTCTGGAAAAGTGGCAAAATGAATGGAGGGAAGACAGAACTGGTAGAAAAACCTTCTTTTTTATCCCTAATATAAAAAATTTTATAAACAATAAACGTTTTAGGATCTCTTTCAAATTAAGCCGTCCTTACAGGACACGGAAAACTAAACCATTACTTATTTAGGTTTGGGCTCAATAATAACAAAGCCTGCAAGTGCAGTGAAAACACAACTCAGAATGTGAACCATTATCTTTTTGATTGTAAAAAATTTCAGATACAACAAGACAAATTAATGAGAGCAGTTTTGGCTTATGAGAAAACTTGGCCTTGTCAGGAAAATAAACTAATAGAAAATCCAAAAATGTACAAGGCTCTCCTGGATTACCTCAATGATACAAACCAACTAGAAGTCACCTTCTCTCAAGATTAAATGTATATTGTATTATTATTATTTATTTTATTTTTTGGGATGGTGTCCGTAAAATCCGAAATCCATTAAATCGAGGTTTTACTGTATTTTGCTTGCGTTATAGTTATTTATATAAATAGATTATTGTAAATTCATTTCAAAACGTCTAATTTATGTATAAATATATTTATACATAAACATATACTGTCTGCTGGAAGTGATTTAATGACGATAAATTATATAAATAGATTATTGTAAATTCATTTCAAAACGTCTAATTTATGTATAAATATATTTTGTTACTGTCTGCTGGAAGTGATTTAACGACGATAAAAGTAACAATAAACTAAAGATTTAAATGTGAAATTTTAACATATCCTAATACAGTTGTATTACTGTATATCATAATTCAACTTTTATAATATTTCATAACGAATTTTTTTTTAGATCGTTACTCTATGAAATATTTTTAAGATTTTAAACTATAATTATGATTATGATTGACTTAATCTATACTCCATTAAAATCATAATTATACAGTAAACTCCAATATAACACGCTCTCCTGTAACGCCGAGGAAAAAATTGCAATTAGTACTCATACAACGCTATAAACAATCCCGTGTAACGCGAAGGATAAATTTTTTTTAACGTTACTTATCCGTTACTTACAACATTCGTTGATTGTAATAAGAAAACCAAACGATGTTTATTTCGTTACCATGACAACTTTAACAACTTCGTCGGGTTATACGAATCCACATTTTCGGAGTCAGTGATATATGGAAGTCTATTTGTATATAACAATTTTTTAAAATTTAATTACTATGTTCTATTTCGTTTTTTCTTATTAAAAGAAACATTTTTAAAAACAAGTTAATTAACATTCTGCACACAATAAACTTGTATCCGAAACTAACTCACATCTCATTAGTAATATCCGATCAGTGCTGGAACTCAGAGACAAGTTTATATATGCATAAAATCATCTGATAATGTTGCGTGTTTCGTATTACGCGATTTCCTATAACGCGGTACGTATCTCCCGTGTTATACGGAGTCTACTGTAATTTAAAATCTCCAAAATATTTCACAGAGTAACGAGAAGTTTCGATACGAAGTAATTAATTGATGTGCAGCTTTAATTGTAAAATTTTCGAGTTATGATTCCGAAAAGAATAATATTTTCCTGTTACGATAATGATTTTAAATGATTTATATCAAAACCTACACTACTATATACTACGGAAAGTGCCCGGAATGCATCAAGTATTTTCTTGAACACAATTTTTCTCAACATATATAGACAAACATAAAATTATTTTGTGTTTTTACGACGTAAAGTCTATAACTTTTAATCGAAAAATTCTGAAAAGCTAAACTTTCCAGAGATCTGATGCTCGCAGAGAATTCGATATTTCCAAAAATTTTCAAAGTATTCTGGTAGTTAGACGGACATACGAATGCGAAAAGCGCTTTAAATTTTTAAAAATAAAATTCGTAATATTGCAGAAAATCGAATTTTGAAAAGCAAAAATTTATTTGGGATTAGTCCCAAATAAATTTTTGCTTTTCAAAATTCGATTTTAGTATTTAAACATCTTTGATATGCAATACGAAAAATAATTTTTATGATGCAAAAAAAAAAAAAATAATAAATAATAAATAAAATTTATTGCAATCTTGCAAATGTTCTATCTTTTTAGTATTTAAACATCTTTGATATGCAATACGAAAAATAATTTTTATGATGCAAAAAATAAAAAATAAATAAAATTTATTGCAATCTTGCAAATGTTCTATCGTGGATATTTCACTATTATTTAATTAGCGATTTGATATAGTTACTTGGCTTGATTGAATTGGTTATTTAACTTGGTTGATTGATTGGTTATTTAGCTAGATCGAAAAACTCATCATAATGATTTATCCAAATAACTCATACAGTATAAAATAGAGATGAACAGCAGTTTTGAAATGCTCAATTCAAGAAGGAAAAAATATCTATAAGTTGCCTTATAAACAATATATTTTCTAATAAATAAACCAAAGCACCAAAATTATACTAAATTCCTCGATGATAATTTTTATGAGAGCTGCAACTTGTTAATGATTTTAATTTGCTATTATTTTTTAAAATAAAAGTATTCAATGAATACTTTTATTGAATTGAATTGTAGAATTTTTCATTGTATGAGTCATACAATGAAAAATTGTTTGATATTACTGTAATTTTATAAAAATACAATTTAATAACTACTTGTCGATTTTAATGTTTTTTTTATTTAAATTTTGTTTTCTGAAATTATACCCCTGGTAGCATTATAAAATTAGAGGAAACACATTTTGTTTATCTCTAATATAAATAACTTCTTGACATATGTAGTTTAAATGAGTAATTTCTATATAAAATAATATAAAAAATATGACTAATGACTTAATTGCATTCAATAATAGAATACTTCAAGGTTCAGCGAGATGACCGAAAATTGTCTTGCCATCAGGAGCCAGGTTAAATTCCGAAATCTTATATAATATATGCAGATTTTTCAAGGAGTAGATCCAGTCCATTGAACTGTATCTTCATCTAACAGCTGATTTCACAGGATGTGAATTGACCGTAGCAGGCATTATAATGCTCTCTTACTTTGTATCCAGTAGGATGAAAAGTGTCACAAAACAAAGAAGAAAATACCTCAAAGGATTACTGCTGGTGTATAATTTACGGATTTGTTATCGAATATAATGGTTCTGACAGCTGTGATGAGAGTCATGAACTTTCATGCTTTTTAGTAGTCCATTCATCATTGACGATTGTTCCCATTTCGTCCACAGGATGGTAAATCGTTTCGTTGTCATCTGGAAGGGGTTCAATTTCAGTCCCACAGTTCCAGTTTTCGAGAAGTGGTGCAGTCTGATTCGTTGAACTCCATTCTTCAAACTTCCGGTTGACCCTATCACTGATGATGGCCAGCTAAAAATATCCCTTATGATATTCGCGAAATAACTAAAACCTAAACTAATACATACCTCCAAATCGATAGGCTCGACCATCAATCTCCGTCCTTTAGTATGGCTGACATGAAAGAAAAGAGTGATTTTTAGGAATTAAAAATACAGAATTATTAATAAAAGAATAATTATCACTTTTAATAATAAATTTTGTTTTTTAAGTATTGATATCCTTCCACAGAGGTGGTCAATCTGTAGTAAGATATGCTATATTTCTATCATTTAGTAATCACAGATTGGAAAACGAAGTCAAAAGATGAGCGCTTTCAGATTTTTCAAGAAAGTTCCGAATTAAACTCTACCATTCATTTCATGCTGACCAACTATAGGTCGTCGTTGCTTTCCAGAGGTGGTCAATCTGTGGTAAGATATGCTCATTAAGCAGTGGAGCGCTGGAATACTCCTACTGTTTAATAACCTGAGTTTGGAAAGCAGTGAAAACAAGAGAGAAGATTATGTTGTGAAAACTGAAAGAGGAAGCCTTAAAAATGCCCTTATTAGTGAAAAAAGTTACATAAGAAACAATGAAAGAAGAAATGAGTGAAAGTTTACATAGAAGTTAAATGAAAAAAAAATTAAATGAATTATTTTCTAACAACATTATATGATATTCGACAAAGTTAAAATTGATTCATACAGAATGTTAAATATTTAAAATCTTCATAAAATTTATTTATCGGCATTTAAACATTTAGATTACTTCACGGTAACATTCATTAACAATTACTGAACAATCGATGAATTATATTTCCAATTTTTTCCAATTGATTATATTGTTAACTCACATTAGCAAAAGCACTAATTTAAGTATAGTTTTATAATATATTTATGGCTGAAGTGGATTTATATTCGATAACATTTTTAAAATTATATGAGACGGATATTTGCTCACTTATTAATCTTACATTATAGATATTCAATGTTGTTTCAGTTTTCATTTTGGAAATCTCGAATGACATCAGGAAAATCATCGAAATAATTTATTTTGCATTAATCAAACATATTGAATAATAATATTTCTCAAATTTCTAAATCGAATGCAATTTAATGAATTTTAGAATTTAAGTTGCCATTCAATATCTAAAATTAATATGTTTGGACAGAAATTTCCTATTATAAATTCTTGAAAATAGAAAATTTCTTTGGAGCTAAATTAAGAATCGAACTATATATAATGTTGTGAACACTAATGACTTTAATTTTAATATTTTTCATGAAACTGTAATGAAAATTCATCATTTTTTTCCTTTTTTAATCTTTTTCTATTTCAATGGCTAAACCTAGTGTACAGCCATCTAAATCTTTGTTTTCCTATTCCTGTTCCTGTCTTGAGCATTGGTTCGTATGTCTTTGGGCGGGTTGTCAAGGATTGGCTGGCAGCCCAGCATTTTGGGTTGCTCTCATTTTGGATTGCTCTGCTCAGCGAACTAAAGAGTTGCTTTCTCTGAAGAAATATGAAGTTAGGATTGTTACAGGGCCTCTTACAGGGCAATGTCATCTTAGAAGACATCTTCACTTGATTGGACTTGTTGATAGTCCTTTGTGTAGATGTCAGTATGAGGAGGAAGCTCCTTTTCACATTCTGTGTAAATATGTGGCCCTTTCGTGGCTTAGACGTGATCTCTTGGGGATGTATTTTCTTGTTCCAGAGGATCTTGCTACTGTCCCCCATTGAGGAAAATACTGTCGTTTGTTTTAAAGACGGGTCTTCTTCTGGGATGATTTGATTGGGGGTGCACAATAGACCATTGTTGGTCGCAGTGCTTGGGCTGGGTAGGCTCCTCCATTTACTACTACTACTACTACTACTTAGTCTTAATGTTGATCAATCTACAGGTGGTTATTGTTGTTGCTCAGAGAACGAGGACGACGTAAAATTTTTGTGAAATTTTTACCAATAGAACTGTCTAATTTTGACATGTGATTACAGATTGGTATCTGGACTATTGAGAACGTTTCTTAATTGTTAGAAAAATTATAGAATAAACTTATTTCTCCTACAGTATTAAGTCAATAACACAGATTGGATGGAATATCTACTTAAACTGATTGAAGATCAGCTATTCACTTATTAAATTTTGAACTTTCCTGACGTCATTAAAATCATAGTATAGGTTAGAAAGAGAAAATTCAGTTGTTTTCTTGTGTGAAAGAATGATGTGATAACATGGCAGACCTAAAGCCATTCACACACATTAATATGGGTATAATTCCAGTGATTGTAATGCCAACAATAGTAGTTCAAATGAAAGAGACATCTATATAGCAAAGTTCATAAAAGAATCAGAGGTGAAATCGGTACCGTTTCTGAAATATACATATCTTTTTATACGAATCTTTAACACAACGGATCCAATGACTGCACATTTAATTACGTGTCAGTAGAGTGGATTGTTAACTATAATAAATAGTCATTATTATAGCAATCTATCTCGAATATATCATCGATTTGACTCCTGTTTCTTTTTGTGATCGTTGACTTATAGATTGACCTCTTTTGTTTTGGTACTACTTTTACCGGATTTACAAAATTAAAATTGTACCATCTCGCGGCTCGAATTCATCTTGCAAGTAAATTATTTTCTGTTTTTTTCTTTACAAAATTAAAATTGTACCATCTCGCGGCTCGAATTCATCTTGCAAGTAAATTATTTTATGTATTTTTCATGTCTATTACTCTTCTTTAGTTTATCCCAGGGGTCGGAAAACTACGGCCCACAGGCCAAGTCCGGCCTGCTGCCTCTTTTTGTATGGCCCGCGAACTAAGAATGGATTTTACAATTTCAAATATTTTTAAATTTCAAAGTACCCGTTATAACGGCTGACAGCCGAATTTTGCAGAGTTTCGAGAAAACGCCTCTTTTTGTATGGCCCGCGAACTAAGAATGGATTTTACAATTTCAAATTTTTTTAAAATTTCAAAGTACTGGTTATAACGGCTGACAGCTGAATTTTGGAGTTTTGAGAAATATTGCATGTGGCGCTCCTGTAGCTTCTCATTTGCACGCTCTTGGTGGGTCTGCACTCTGTAGTTACTTTGTGACCGCTCTTGAGAAATGATTGTTGGCATATTGTGTCCATCACGAATGTTTTCACCAATAAAACTGCCTAATTTTGACACGTGACTATAGATTGTTTCCTTGATCAACTGAGACATCTCAGACTCATTTGCACGCTCTTGGTGGGTCTGCTGTTACAAAGTAACTGCAGACCCACCAAGAGCGTAAGCTCTGCCTAATTTGTAACTGCAACTGTGTACAAATGTATGCAGTCGTAGTTACAAATTAGGCAGAGTTTATCGTGTATCGCTATTCTTCTCAGAGTTTTTCACATGTATCGCTATTCTTCTCGTGTTGTTCTATCTTGAATCTGTATCGTTCTCGTTTTATGATCTGTGCATATCTATATCCAATATATCACTGTCAAAGTGAGAAAAGTAGACTTACTTTTTATCTGTTATTTAATTAGGCCTATCTACAGAAATATAATGTGCGCCCCTTGGCCGTGGAAACTAAAATATTTGTTATTTGGCCCTTTACAAAAAAAGTTTGCCGACCCCTGGTCTAACCGATGATCAGTCTACACGTACTTATTTGTTATTCAGAGAAATGATCGTTGGCGTATTGTGTCCATCACGAATGTTTTCACCAAATAGAACTGCCTAATTTTGACATGTGACTATAGATTGTTTCTTTGACCAACTGAGATATCTCTTAGAAAAATTTAAGGATGACATATTTTGATATTTCGTATACAGAAATGAGCTGTCAACGAAAGCGAATGCAATGGCGAATAGATGAGGGGAAATGATGTATAACTACGACTGCCAACTACTTCACACATCACCGCTGAATTTCCCTAAAGTTATTTGAAAGTATCCACTGGCTGTACAGGTTATAAAAGAATTATTCAGTTTTATTTTCTCGCGGGAGAAACATCGTGACCTCACAATCATCGTTGATTAAATTAAAAAAAAAAAAAACAGATTAAAATAATCGTTGATTAAAATAAAATGAAATATGTTTGTACAATTTATTGCTAATTTGCTTTTTTAAGTATTATATAGTCTTCTTAACTACAGTGGGTGATCGGTTAACGAACAGTTCGGATAACGAACACTTTTTGAAAGAATGGTTTAACGAACACATGTTCGGATAACGAACACCTCACAGAACAAACTGTGGGACCTGCGGACTGACCGAATGACAGATCAGCCGGATAAAACTGTGGGACCCGCGGACTGACCGAATGACAGATCAGCCAGATGGCTACGTTGTAAAGCTGTGGCTTACTATTCTGGAGGATCTGGGGGTCCAACTCCTCCAATTTTTTAGGAGGGATCTGGGTCCGGATCATTGAAACCCATCCTTCAATCTTCCGGTTGACCCCATCATGGGTGTTGGTCAGCCTGTGATGATGGCGGCTCTATAAGTGGCCGCCGCCAGATAAAAATATTCCATGAGGATAGTTCGGCTTAACTAATCTAACGGAATGACAGGCTTACGCCTTGGTTTTTCACATGTATCGCTATTCTTCTCGTGTTGTTCTATCTTGAATCTGTATCGTTCTCGTTTTATGATCTGTGCATATCTATATCCAATATATCACTGTCAAAGTGAGAAAAGTAGACTTACTTTTTATCTGTTATTTAATTAGGCCTATCTACAGAAATATAATGTGCGCCCCTTGGCCGTGGAAACTAAAATATTTGTTATTTGGCCCTTTACAAAAAAAGTTTGCCGACCCCTGGTCTAACCGATGATCAGTCTACACGTACTTATTTGTTATTCAGAGAAATGATCGTTGGCGTATTGTGTCCATCACGAATGTTTTCACCAAATAGAACTGCCTAATTTTGACATGTGACTATAGATTGTTTCTTTGACCAACTGAGATATCTCTTAGAAAAATTTAAGGATGACATATTTTGATATTTCGTATACAGAAATGAGCTGTCAACAAAAGCTAATGCAATGGCGAATAGATAAGGGGAGACGATGTATCAATACGACTGCCAACTACTTCACTCATTACCACTGAATTTCCCTAAATTTATTTGAAAGTATCCACTAGCTGTACAGGTTATAAAAGGATTATTCAATTTTATTTTCTCGCGGGAGAAACATCGTGACGTCACAACATCGTTGATTAAATTAAAAAAAAAAACAGATATATTAAAATAAAATAAAATATGTTTGTACAATTTATTGCTTTTTTGCTCTTTTAAGTATTATATAGTCTTCTTAATTATTAAATTATATGTAATTATCATCTGATAGATAGGACCTAACCTAATCTACCGGAAAGCCAACAACTCAGGCAGACATATCACGCCATCTATCGAATTAGTTATAAAGTTTTGTCAATATTTGATTTTTTGAAACTTTTATAATGGTTATTTAAAATATATTTAATAATCAAAAACTCTAATTTCATCTCGTAGAAACTCAAATCAAAAAGATTTATAAAATTTCATTGTATAGTCTGAGCTATTTCAGTCTAAAATTGTACATGATACTAGCGAGGATAAACAAATTATTATATAGATTACATACATTAAATTGAATATCAACATATGCTGTTTCTTAATAGTAAATGTAACATATAATAACAACAGTTAATGTAATAAATGAATCAGCTATAACATTAAAATGGAATATGAAAGTTGATTTATTATTATTGGCAATTGCCAATTTGTCTCACATTATTAAATTTAATAAATTTTATTATGATGCTGTAATACTTGAAAATGAATGAATAAAATGATAACATGACAATATAAAATAAAATTTTATTAAAATGTATTTTAAATGTATAAATTGAATGTATTTATTACATCTATGTAAAACAATTTCACAGTTATAAAAATCTTAGTTTATAAATTTTATTTAGCAATACTATCCCAAGTACAAATATATATATATTTTTTATTTTAAATTTTTTTGAATAGTGATACTAATAACAGAAATTTAAGAATCAGATTGATATATATATATAGAAATTTTTGTATTTTTCACTGAAAACAAATATACTTGCATAAATATAATTAAACTCAGATAAAGAGGATGTAAAGAAAAATTTAATTAAATTTCATAGTATTAAAAATAGTTAAAAGTCCAAATATAGTCACTTTTTTAATGGATAATTAGCATTTAAATAGCTGCATGTTTTTGAAGATACCTCCTGCGAGCATTACTAATAAGTTGTCTTTTTCTTTCTTGATATGATAACATTCTCTCCTCTGGTGTTTTACCAAATGTTTTTGAGGCTGTTGAAGGAAACTGAAAATATATGCTTTAATTATAAAAATGTTTGAACTTTAGTCTTTAATAAGAAAATATTATAATTTTTAATAAAAATTATGATTTTTAATATGCAAGTAATCCTCGACTTGTAATATCATCAACTCATGATCACCTGTACTCATATTAGTGATGTAATTGTTAAATTTTATGATTGGTCAATTCAATTTTTATATATACAAGTCCATGAACAATGGTCTAATGTACCAAAATTATTCTTTTTGTGTCTGTTCATTAAGTTTATTACAATAATATATAGTGTCCTAATAAAAATTGATAGTAGAAAATTCATAAATTTATGACATTTTCAATTGCTCCAACTTATAATCTCAGCATTCAAACAAAATCCCATCATAAATCAAAGATTATTTATAAATTAATCTTATATATTTATATTTAAAATGTTAGGGAACATTATTTTTTAAAATTATTTAAAAGATTTATTAACAAATACAGTAAGACCCCGTTTAACTCTGCTCCATTTAGTGTTGTTTCAATATCATGCAGTTTTTTCAAATTTTATATTTTTATATTTTGTTGCTTTGATAATCCTATGGCCTCTCACAGAGTATTTGATTTCAGTGCAGTGGAGTACACAGGAAAGTCTACTGCGGTCACAGTTCATATTTATGATCGGCCATCAACCTTATTTTATAGTAATAAAAATAACAATTATTCCATTTTAGTTTTAATCTGAATGCTGCCACTTTGAATTATAGTTCCTTAATGTTTTTCTTTCATCGATATTTTTGTCAAAACAAATTTGGTCACTATTATAGAAATTATGGATCAGTTTATAAAAAATGATCCAAATTTTGATAGAAGTTCAAAGGCAAGACAGTGTCATGGATGCGATGTCTGGCTATCGACAATTGCTTGCTAAAGGAAAGAGGAAAAGGCAAACAACGTTAGATGATTTCTTAACGAAAAAACAAAAAGTGTCAAATGAAGAACCTTCCTCATCACCAACATAAATTATTTACTCAAATATTTTTGATTTTCATGAATGATTAATGAATACAAATTGGTATTAGCAACAATAAAATGTTTATAATTAATGTAATACAATAGTAATATTGCATGTTACAAAATAAAATAAAAAAATGGGTACATATATTTTTTATTCACTGTCCTGTTTCACCTATCCCATTATTTGTGTGTTAAGATGAACCTCGTTTAAAGCTGTTTCGTTTAGCGCTTGGTTTCTTTGGAACGTATCTCCTGCATTAAACGGGATCTTACTGTATGGGAAATTAAGAATGAATGCTTTTTATTAAAATAATATTTGGAAATACAATGCTGACCAAGCAATTTATTTAAGAATAAAAACATTTACAGGAATTTCAAATCATCAGATGTTTCTGATATCAGAGATTATTTGTCATATTATTTTAATACAAAAAATTGCAGGGCAAAGCAGCCAGTCATTCACTCACCCCAGGTTGACTGTCAACTTGATGTTTGTTTCACAACTGAGTTGAACAGTTGTGAATTGTCAATGATAATTGGTCAAATTGCCTAATTCACAGATGGGTGTCCTTGTTGTCCAGTCTATAGACAGGATTTCAAAAACTCTTTTAACAAGATGGTTAGTATAAATTGGATGAATAGTCTCCTTCATATCACATTGTAGAATATGGTTAATAAAAAAAAAAGTTTTATAGTCATATACAATAAATAACCACGAGTACAAATGAACTGTACAATGAAGATGAAAATGGCACATGATGATAAGTTTGATGATGATACAACAATGAATGAGTATGTGACAAGGACAGAAGAGAACTCTGGAGAATGCTGCTAATTAGATGGCTTTTATACAGGTGAGTCCGTGCCCCAGGCATGATCTAGGTATACAGGTGATTTACATAAAATTATGATGAAATGAGATGAATTTACATAATAATGTGACGAAGCCAGATAGTGTGCCACTTTCATATCTGATTTGCCATTGTTTCCTTCAGTCAGCAGCAAATTCAATGAACATAAGAATGAGATAAGATGTGATTTCAGGTAACTTGTATGACAAAGAATGATGAAAATGATGTAAATTGATTATTAAATAAATATTCTTAAATTGTTAGGTGATATTGTTTATTAATTAATTAGTCTTCCATGAGATTAGCTAACAGCTGAATTCTCACAATGTTACAGTTTATAAAAATAAATTGATAAAGGATAAAATGTATCAATAATTTGAGAATTTTCCTTCATTGCCCATACAAATGTACATCATAAAGCCACATCTCTTTAGTTATATAAAGCTACATAAACCTCAAATGGAGATCAGACTTATTATAGAAAAAAGATCATTACCTAATATAAATAAATAAAACAGCACTTTTTTAACAATTAGAATAATTTCACAATTAATTTTATATACTGAAACATTTTCAGCTAATTCTTAGCCTTCTTCAACAGTAAACCAGAATACAGTTATAAAAAACAAAGTCATAACAAGAATGAACAATTCTTATGTTTGATTGATTTAAAATATTTATCTAGAACAAAATAAAAATAATATAGTCCCATACCTAAATTAATATTAAAATATTTATTAAACAGAAGGTTAAAATAATTCAATAACTTTGATTATTAAACTTAATAAACTTTATATTTAATTATATAATACAAAGGAGTCCATTAATCTATAGCACAAAATTGATGGCATATGCTGCTCAAAATCATTTACTGCCAGTGACCATTGACTTGATATATCACAAATGGCTGGGACAAACAACTGAATTTTAAATGGCAATTTGGCCCATTTTAATCAGTTTATTGCAGTTCTGTTTAGAGTTTTCAAAAAAAAGAAGCATAATGAGTTTCTGATCATGTTCTTAAATGCTTTCTGGCTGAAATTTCTTATTTTAAAAGGCTTTTATGAAAATTTAATTGATTCTATATTTTTTAGAAAATTCATTTTTTTCTTCTTTCTTTATATTCTAGATTACTCTATTCATTGTAGTTCTGATTATATGTTGAAATAAAGTTAATTGCCAAAATATTGTGCAAAAATTAATTATTTATAGGATGAATTATAAAATCTTAAAATTTAAAAAATATTTATAGATAATATCAAAATATTGCTTAATTTTATTAAAATAGGCTATATTTTTTTAATCAATCATTGATTGTTTTTATTTCATTTAAACTGTATTTTTGTCAAAAAATGAGAAAATACTAATGTAAACAAAGATCTGCCATTAAAAGGGGGATAGCATTTTTATTGTTTTATTGCGGCCACTTTTTTCCCCACACTTTTTCTGCTAAGTTGCTACACTCTGGGAAGTGTGGTATTGGGAGTAATGTGAGAGTCAACCATAGGAGGTCCAATTAGAGCAAAGTAAAGTATATTATAGCTATTATAGCTTAGAGACTATTTCCATATATTTTTGCTTTTTTTTTATATAAATTTGATAATTTATTAAATATTAAAATAATACAAGGAATGGCCCATTAAATTACTAGAATGTATTTGTAATCTTGGATGAATTTCATTCATCCAAGATACCAGTTTTTCACTTCTGTGAATTGAAATGTGTTTGCTTGATTTTCATTCATCATTGCATATTTCATCAAAATTTTTTAATTTTTGATTGCTTTTATAAACAAAAACTAAAAATTATAAGAATAATTTTTTACTTCATTTTCTAAATCATGAGGGAAACTTATGTGAAGGGGAAAAATTATATAAATAAATATGATATCAGCTGTTACTTATGCAATTTCAATACACCAAGTATAAAATTTAATACATTTTTTGAAAAATTATAAAATAAACTTACTTGAGAACTCAAAGTATTTCTAGAAGTTTGAGAAACAGATGATTGTATTGATTTTGATTCACCACTAATTTCAGGTTCAGGAATATAAAGAACATTACCTTCTAAAATTCGATTTATTGTCATACTGATATTACCAGTTACAGCTATAAAAATAAAAGATATTACATTTATAATTAAGATTCATTCAGAATTTTTTTTTCTTTCTAATTTCTTACCTAAATCTTGTTCAATAACATTAAGAGGCACATATGGCAAAACTTCTTTTACTTGTTGAGACATAATATTAAGATTTGTATTTTGAGAAGCATGAACTGTTCTGGAAGAAACTGAATAGCAATCATTATATTAAAGAACATTTTAAATAATTAAAAATTTCATTAAGAATATACACAAATTCACAAAAATAAGAAAATTTAATAATTCAAACATGATATGACTACTTTTTATTACCTTCAAATTCTAGAGTTCTGCTACTTATATATAGTAGCTAATAAAACAAGCACTTTAATCAGGAAAATAATAACTATTAGTAAGTGAAAAGCTAATTAATAACAACAGGCAGTAACATTTTTAGCTTTCTATGGCCAATTTCAGCTGCATTTAACAAGTGTGTCTTATGAGATGTATCTTCATAGAAGGGCAAAAATGTTACTGCTTGTTATTTACTAATAATAAATTATTACTTTCCTGATTAAAGTGTTATTTGGTTAACTAATTTATATTTTTGGCTTATTCAGCCCTCTTCATTTGAATAACCAACACACAAATTATGCAGAATACTCAGTTTTTTTTATGAAATGCAACTACAGATAAGCCTCGGATTAGTGCGAGTTCGAATAATGCGATATTCGATTAGTGCGACTTATATAAATGATACCGTTTTTCACTTAGTGCGAGCAAATATTCAATTAATGTGAGTTAAGCATAGACCAGTCTTACTAACAAAGGTCTTTAATGCGAGTTGTAAGCATAGACCAGTTTTACTAACAAAGGTCCATTTTAATGCAAGTTGTAAGCATAGATCAGTCTTACTAACAAAGGTCCATCCCATTTTATGATGTCAGTTAACAAATTAATGTTAATTTTTGGTTAGTAAAACTGGACGAGGAGCACTCCAAGAACAATCACTTTGCTTTGAAGGGGTGAAATACCAGAAAGGTGGATTTTTTTCTGTTAGCTATTATTTGCCTATTATACTATTTTTAAATAAGGATATCTTTACAAAATTATTTGCCTATTATATTGTTTTTTGTTAAATTTTTTTAAATAAAGATATCATTACAAAATTATTTGCCTATTATATCGCTGTGCCATTTTTAAATAAGGATATCTTTACAAAATTATTTGCCCATTATATTGCTGTGCTATCGGAAGGATATCTTTACAAATTTATTTGCCTATTATATTGCTGTGCTACCTTTATTATTTATTTTGTTTGTTTATTACCTGATTTCTTTATTTAAAATAAAACTTGTGGAAAAAAATAAGGATATCTTTACAAATTTATTTGCCTATTATATTGCTGTGCTACCTTTATTATTTATTTTGTTTTGTTTATTATCTGATTTCTTTATTTAAAATAAAATTTGTGAAAAATAGTTTATTACCTGATTTCTTTATTTAAAATAAAACTTGTGAAAAAATTTTGTTTATTACCTGATTTCTTTATTTAAAATAAAACTTTTGAAAAAAATTTGTTTATTACCTGATTTCTTTATTTAAAATAAAACTTGTGAAAAAAAAAAAATTGTTTTTATCATCTTTTGCTGTTATATTCTGCTAGTAAATAAATAGAAAAACTTCTTAAAAATTTCTCATTGGTTCATTAACTTCGCTTATTAATTCTATCTGTTAAAAATGTCAGATCATTGGTTCATTAACTTAGCTAACTAGTTCTATCTGGAACTAATTTAATGATTCAATAAAACTGCAATGCTTAACCGCAAATCGGACTATCCACTCAACTCTCAACCCAGAATTGGCAGCCAGACAGGGCTCAATTTCCACTTTTGATTCTCTTATTTTAGTTTTGATTTGGTGGTTGGTTTGATGATGATATGAGACGCTTTGGTTTTGATTTGGCAGTTGGTTTGATGATGGTTTGAGATGCAATTCTGGTAAGTTATTAATTTATGATGATGGATGGTATGAGACGCAATTCCTGGTAAGTTATTAATTTAGATGGTGAACACGCTCTTTTGGTTTCGATTTGGCAGTTGGTTTGATGATGGTATGAGATAAAATTCCTGGTAAATTATTAATTTAGATGATGAACACCGATGTAAAATATGAAAATAAATATTTTTTAAACAGTTAGTATTGTGGTTATTCATTGATATGAAAATAAATATTTCTTAAACAGTTAGTATTGTGGTTATTCATTATAAGGTTGGCTAATGACCGGAATCTCACAAAGAACCAATTACCATATTTTACATATAGTTAATACTACGAATAGTGCGAGAAGTTCGTGGAACCCATTATTTGCACTAATCGAGGCCTACCTGTAGTTAATTTTATAGTTTTATATAACATTCTTTGTTTCCATAATGGTTCTTTCTTAACACACTTCTTTGTATTATTATAGTCACATTTTTCATTTTTAAAATCATTTTTCCTATTCTAATAAAATATTGATGTTCATAAAATTATGGCCAACATTTTGTTAGAATACCAAAATATTGACCAGCATTTAAGGACATTGTTATAAAAGTTTCCCTAAAAATATTCTGCTATTCTTTTAAAATTTTGAGAATAAGAAATCAATACAAAAGCAGAATTTCTTTTAATAATTAGTTTTATTGCCAGTAATAATATTTTGATTCAAACTCATACTCTCTTCAGTTATATCATCATTAAGATTAAAAGAATATCAATGAAATAAAATACAGGCACTCTCCTCTTTACAATCATTCAACTTATGAAAACCTGATCTTATGATTGCCTTTACAATATTCCAAATTTAGCTATTTTCATAGCATATTGAATAGAAAGGATTACACGAAAAAAAAATTAATTCAAATTTTGGCCACAGGTGGCGCTGTCAATAGGAATGGCATGCAAATTCGAAAAGTGCCCCGTCGTACGTTAAATACGGTAAGCAGGTGCAGGAAAAGCATAACACAATAATTACTGTATCAGTCATCAAATTACTTTGGAAGACCAACAACCATAAATCAGGCAGACAAGTATTGAATTTAGTTATAGTGAAACAAGATTATTTTTTTTTGTGTGTAAATAAATTGGATTATACGAAATATAGTTGTAGTCACTCTTTATTAATCTCTACGAACTCGTAACCCACAAATTGTTATTTATTGATACTCTTTTAATTTATAAATGGCATAATACAAAACAATCAAAATAAAACGCTCTTTTAATTTATAAATGGCATAATACAAAACAATCAAAATAAAATTCTTTTTTAAATTTATAAATGGCATAATGCAAAACAATCAAAATAAAACATAATTTATAAATGGCATAATGCAAAACAATCGAAATAAAATCCAAAAATAATTTTTTTGTTTTCATTTAAAACCGTGTAAAAGCGAAACCGTGTAAATTAAGTGCCATGCAAATCAAGGGCTACATGTACTTTTGTTTTATTAAAAATTTATAGTTGGCCAATGGCCACATAATAAAGCAATCACATGCCACCTTGGAAGACCAAATGAATTCTGGATGATTTTATCACTTTGGAAGATGGATTAAATCTGTACAATTTTACTACTTTGGAGGATCCAGGCTTCCATTGTCTATTATTATTACTAAAATTACTATCACTGTCAATCATTTTTGACTTACAATTTTTTTGACTTACAATGGAATTATCAAAATACAACTCCATTGTAAGTAAAGGAGCACCTGTATAAAAAATTTCAACATCCCAATATGATATGTTCTAAATATGCAATTAAAAATATATAATTATAAAATCCACACACATATAAAATTATAACTTTTTAATAATTCTGCTTCATCCTACTTTATGTCAATGTCATGTATGTATGTCTATATGTCTATGGGATAACTCTAAAATTACTTGAGGCCTATGTAAATTTTTCCCCTGGGCCCGGCAACATCTCTCAGCCTCTGGTGAAAAACTTTAGTCCCAGTGGAGTATTTAATTAAATTCAACAGAAAATTCTGGAATTACTCCTAATTAATTAGATATAAAATGCAGAATAATTGTAATATTGCTAAGAAATAAGAAACAGCAGACTGATTATCAAATAGAACTAAAGTAATCGTTGAGAAAATGATTGAGAAGAGACCAATTGGCAAATGTGCTTTAATTCCTAGAATGACTTCTCATGAATTTTCATTTGAATGGAAAAGAAGTTCCCAGTGAAATCAACATATGGAATCACAATAATTAAGATTCAAGACGAATCTTAGAATTCAACTGGAGTTTATTTAGAAAAATGTATTTTCTCATGGAAAATTATATATTGCAACATCACCAGCGAGTACTTTAGATAATTTATAATTTCTTATTTTCCGGTTATCCCAAAAATTCCATTATTACTTTTTAAATATGGAATGTTCTTAATTAATAAGATTAAACTTAGTTAATAATAAAGAAATTTTGCCTATTAATTAGATGAAATTTTGAAATCATTGAATTATAAAATCATTCATCGATCACCGACATATTTTTTTTTTTATTGCTGGCATAGCTGCAACGGATTTACTAGTTAAGATTAAATAATAAATTATTTTTACATTTAAATGATCAAAAAAATTTTTTTAAGAACTTTAAAAATTAAAATATAGATAATTTTTTGCATTTCAGGTATAGTAATTCAAGAACAAATTAAATATAACCATTTAAATATAAATATCAAATATGTTGCACATATATTATGTTTATACTACAAAACAAAGTGGATATTATTTTAGATATTGCATCATGTAATAAGGTGTTTCAGCATAACCCTGCTAACCTACTACTAATATTTATCTAAAGACTCAATCTTGTCTTCTTGAAAAGTTTGCAAGTTTTTCAAATATGAAGTATTAAAATAATTGAAAATATGAACATTAATTCCAAAAAAGAAATGTTAAACGTTCATAAATAGGATTTCAAATTACATATATAGTTATGCAATGCAATACAATTGAGTTTGTAGCAGAAACTCTGTCATCTGCCATGAAGTCAGAGAAATCAAAATGGTGGCATAAGAAGAAGTAGAAGTGCATCCTCTAGTCACTATGATTTTACTGGCATATTATGTAAATAACTTTCATTTACAGATTGTGTCTGAGGCAATAGTTCATCTGTATAAAAGTTCATATACTTATCTATCAATAATAATGAATAAAAATTCTTTAACATAATTTTATTATTATTATAATTTGCTTAAATTTTAAAGATCATATTTTCATTTCTTTAAATAAATAAATCATTGTTTCATCATAAACTAATTCTATTATTTCGAGAGGAAGAAAACAGCACAAAAGCAGGATTTCTCATAAAAAGAATTAATTTTGGCTTTGCAGTATTCATCATGATTGAATAAATAAAAGAAGAATGCAATAAACAATGATACAAAATATCACAATAAACAATGATTATGTCATCATTGTTTATTGTGCTCTTTTATTTATTTAAAATTAGTTTTATTGCTAATAGTAATATTTTTGATTCAAACTCAAATTATTTTCAGTTACAACAATATTAAGCTTAAAAGAACATCAAACAAAATAAAATATCAGTTATACATTCAGAAATCAATACACCTGCATAAAAGAACATAAAAGTTATGAATCAGCTAATGCGCAAAAAATGGCATTATAAGGTTGGGGCAATTTATTACTTCCGATTCGGACTCTAATCTTCAGTGCCATCTTTCTATGGCTAATTAGCGTGTAAAAAAAACAAATTCTGGGCTGATATGCAGGCCCTCATGAATCCTGAGACACGGAATTTTACCTCATCATCCTACTCCTTTCGTCAGCCCTGTTTTCGCTGCTCGTTTGAAAATGTATCTGCCTCGAAGCGCACTGTCATTAATCCCACTTAATCTTTCTTGATGTCATTAGACATTCTGACTGCTGGCAAATGACCGTACGGTTTAAGGGTGCGTGTCTAGCTGAGAGAAAAACTGTTGCAAGAGACTGTCAAGAGGGAATTTCGCAAACAGACACATCCCTGTGAGCTACTCTCAGGGGTCAGTTTTCCTCTCAGATGGACACGCATTCTAAAAACAGAAGAATTGTTTTTCTCGCTCAAAAGTGTGATCTTAATACATGGTGATTCTAAAGCCATTCAATTAAGCTAAAATGAAAGATTATTGTGAATTAATGTAAAATTATCATCCAACAGATATGATGTTATAAATATGAGTGAAAATATTTTTTTCATTTTTATATATCTGAATCTGTCAAATAATAAATACAATTTAATATTTTTGATAATTGTAAGTATAGAAAAATAACAGTGAGGCCTTTGAGAGTATTTGCAAAATAAAAGTATAATCTATCTGGGTTTGAAATTAGATCTGCACCCAATTTATTTTTATATTTTTCTTGCCCATTACATATTTTATTTGCCTGTTTATTATTATCTGTTAGTCTTAGCAATGATCAATGTACATGGTTATCATTGTTAACAATAAACATGTACATTGATCATCGCTAATCATCGGAGAATGATGATTAGCGATGATGATCAATGACCAAATCAAATTGATCATCGGAGAACAATGATTGCGTATAGCTTCGTGAGAATTTCTACCAATAGAACTCTAATTTTGATACGTGATTTCAGATTGGTATCTTGACTAATCAGGATGTCTGTTTAAAAAATTTTAGAATCAACTTATTTCGTCTACAGAGTTATGCCAACCATGCAGATTGGATGGAATAGCTACTTAAACTGATTGAATATAAGCTATTCACTTATTAAACAGAACTTTCCTGATGTCATTAAAATGATAGTACAGGTTAGAAACAGAAAATTCAGTTGTTTTCTTGAGCAAAAGTATGATGCAACAACATGGTGGACCTAAAGCCATTCACATACATTATTATAGGTATAACTGCAATGATTGTAATGCCAACAATAGTAGTATCAAACAAAAGAGACAATGTATAGGTCAAAGTTCATAAAAGAATCAGACGTGAAATCGGTACCATTTCCAAAATATACATAAACCCTTTATACGAATCTAACACAACGGAACCGATGACTGCACATTTAATTACGTGTCAGTAGAGTGGATTGTTAACTATAATAAATAATCATTATTATAGCAATCTATCACGAATATATCATCCATTTGACTCCTGTTACTTTTTGCGGTCATTGACTTATAGACTGACCTCTTTCGCTTGGTACTATTTTACCGGACTTTACAAAATTAAAATTGTACCATCTCACGGCTCGAATTCATTGTGCAGGCAAGTTATTTTGTGTATTTTTTGTGTCTATTACTCTTCTTTGTTGTTTTATTACTGTTTTTAGTCTAACCGATGATCAATCTTCACATGCTTATTTATTATTTGGAGAAATGATCATTGGCGTATTGTGCCCATCGTGACTGTTTTCACCAATAGAACTGCCTAATTTTGACATGTGACTATAGATTGTTTCTTTGACTAACTGAGACATCTCTTACACCTGTATTCACCATCTCGAGTTATTGGTAAAATTAGGGTTATATGAGGAGTTACAGCTAAATTCACGTTCACCAACTTCGTTCCGAGTCAAACGAAAATACCCCAAGTCAAACGAAACTACCCTAGCTGGCAGATGGGCTGTTTGAGAAACTCAGGGTTAATGCATGTGCATTTGATTAAAAACAGAGACAGTGTGCTGGAGTTATGTAGTGAGAATGAAATGATGAAAGAATTAGAATATTAGGATTTCCTAGATGAAATTAAACGACGTGAAAGACATATTATAATTCGAAGGAAAAACTATTTCAAGGAATTAGGTGATTATGATTTTATATGTTGATATTGCTTATGAAAAGATATTGTTTATATGTTATTAGTATGATCTTTTGTAGTTTTTTTTAAATTTTTATAGCAGTCCCATAACTATTTACTATTTCTAAGTGACGTGCCTGGAATGCTATTATATTCGTTTTCTACAATGAAAAAAAATTATAAATTATATAAGAAATAGATGCCACTTTAATATACAGCTATTGTATTTATATTAGAGTATTATATTCGAATAAACACTTACCAATAATTTTCTAAACTTCTTGTTTCTTTTTTATCGACACTGCATTAATCTTTTTGTTTTCTATCACATCTTTATATTTTTCTACTAATTCTAACGAAAATTCTTTTTCAAAATTGGTGAAATGTTTTTGTATATTTATAACTTGCTCCATTTTCCTAATTAACATCATGTGACCATTTCCAACCAATTGTAACATCCGATAGAAACAAAATCATCATTAACCCTCGACATCAGTAGCACAAATGACAAATAACCCTCAAGTTCAAAAACTACAGAGTTGAAAATGTTGGTGAATACAAATATTGAATAACTTGCAAAACAACCCTGGGTTAATTTTTACTTCGGGTTCATCCACTCTCCATATAACTCAAGATGGTGAATATGGCTGTTAGAAAAATTTAAGGATGATGTATTTTGATATTTCGTATAGAGAAATGAGCTGTCAACTAAAGCGAATGCAATGGCGAATGGATGAGGGGAGACGAGACGTTGTAATACGACTGATTGACTGTCAACTACTTTATTCACCACCGCTGAATTTCCCTAAAGTTATTTGAAAGTATCCACTGGCTGTACAGGTTATAAAAGGATTATTCAGTTTTATTTTCTCGTGCAAGAAATATCGTGATGTCACAAACATTGTTGATTAAATTAAAAAAATAGATAATTAAAATAAAATGGAATATGTTTGTACAATTTATTGCTTTTTTTGCTTTTTTAAGTATTATATACTCTTCTTAACTATTAAATTACATGTAATTATCATCTCAGAGATAAGACCTAACCTAATCTACCAGAAAGCCAACATATCAAGCGGACATATTGCACAATCTATCTAATAAATTTTAAGTTTTGTCGATATTTGATTTTTTGAAATTTTTTATAATGGTTATTTAAAATATATATTTAATAGTCAAAAACTCTAATTTCATCTCATAGAAATTCAAATCAAAAGGATTTATAAAATTTCATTGCATAATCTTCAAGCTATTTCAATATAAAGTTGTATGTGATACTAATGAGGACCATAAAATTTATTTGACATAATAATTTGCAAATTAACTTTCCCTATCAGAAATAAAAGAAAAGAATACTATTTTCACACAAAGCTCCAATTAAGGGAAAAAAATCGGCACCAAATAGTAATAAAAATTTTTATTAACAAGTGTAACACTGGAATGTTTTTGGCTATACTATAACCAATATCAGCAGTATATTGAATAACAAAACTACATATTCAAATATTCTTAGAATGACCTGAATAAAAGGTTTAAAAGTCATATTACAAATAGAGCACATGTATATAACAGCAGGAGAATTAGTGGTTGTCAAACATAATAAATAATAATAAATACATATATTAATAGCAAGTAAAATTACAAATAAAGTTAAAAATAAAAGTTTTAATCCACACTAGTGAACAGATTACAAGACTACTTCATATTGGTATGAAAGGCATAGACCTGGTCCATACCTTGGTCCTTTCGGAGGACAAATTCCCTTTTATTACTATATGCTTAGCAACCACCAATTCTTGTGCTGTTATATATTTTATTTGTAATATGAATATTAAACTTTGTATTTGATTTGGCTGTTCTAAGAATATTGAATGTGTAGTTTTGCTACTATTGATGATTATAGTTTAGCTGAAATTGGCTATACTATAGCTAGTACAGCAGTGGCATGAGAAGTGGTATTAGTTAATTAAAGTTTTTATTGATATTCAGTGCTGATTTTCTCCCTTAACTTTTCATATTTTGATAATTTCTCACATATTATAGCAGACTCCCAATTATCTGCAACTGAGAAATTATGTTTAATTATTGATATCTTAGATACACTATATGAACGATTTTAAATAGTCCAAATTCATTTTTTTTATTTATATCTTAGATAATTGGTATTCAAAACCGTAATAAAATTTCTTATTTCCTTTTTCAATTAATAATAGAACATTTGAATGTAAGTACGAACAGTATAATATTTATTTGTTTTTTAAAATTAAATACATATTGTCCATAATTCCAATTTTTTGAAAATTTTGTAGATTATTTGAGGAATCAATTATCAGGAGAAATTAATTTTCCAAATAATTCCAATTAATTGAATATTTGCTGTATTTTTCATCTTTTGTAATATTCTTGAAATATTTTTTGCAATTAGTATTTTTTTTACTTTATTTTGTACTGTATTTTGATTTATATAAAGTAATTTATATTGATCAATATTATATGTTGTATAATATAAACAGCATTTTTTTAATTTTCATCTTTCTGAATATTAAAAGGTATTTCCATTAATATATTTGTATAAGTTTTTCTATATTATTAAATTATTTAAATTTAATATTTTATGCTTTTTATGTTTTTTATAATAACTTTTATTATTCATGAATCCTAAAATTTATATTTATTACCATCTATTAAGATTACAATTAATCATAATATTTCTGAAACTGTGAGAATGTGGGAAAATAAATTACACATTTAATACCAGTTATTTAAAGTTAGGACTAGAAAACAAACTTCCTAAGCTAAAGAACTGACACATCATGCCACTTGTCAAATAAATTGTTAAATATTTTTGACTGCTCAGTAATTTAAAAAAAAATGTTTATTCCAAAAAATATTGAATAATTCAGTTATTTAAGTTGGATTATCAGAGTAAACTTTATCAAGTATGATGGTTATAGCTTTTACTGTTTGGTAGATCACACAATCAAAAAAATATATAAGATATAGTTTCATATAATACAATATATATAACCAGCTGATTTTTGTTTGCATTCAATGACTTTATGCAATATTAAATTGATCTTGTTTCTCCTGCCATATTTTTTGACTTAACTTTTTGTCTAGCACTTTTCTATCTAAAGTCATATAGTAATTGGAATAAATTGAAAAATTTTTTGATACTTTGTTTCAAATTATGTTATTTTTATAGATTAATGATATACACTATTATTATAAATAATAGTAATAATCTAAAATGAGATTATTATTCTATGAAAATTAATCAAAGTTTTCTGAAAGTCATATATTTCAGCAAAATTTAAAATTTTCAATCATTTTATGCAACAAAATATATAATGTCTCAACTGCATGGTAAATGCCCCTAAATCATAATAAGACATACTTTTCTGGTCACATCTTCATTGTTGCTTTCTCCAATACTCATTAAAAAGAGACTGATGCTGTTAATGGATAAGCCTGTATGGTGAAAATGGTACCAACCATCATATATTACAGCGTTTCTCAAAATTTTTCATTCACGACCCCATTTTTCATTACGAGATTTTTCGCAACCCTTTTTCATTCATGACCCCATTTTTCATTACGAGATTTTTCACGACCCCAAGTATTAAATATAATGAAAATCCGATATACTAGAGTAGCGCTTCTCAAACTCTTTTTATTTACATTTTTAATTACGAGATTTATCTGCTAGATCAGCGCTTCTCAAACTTTTTTCATGCATGACCCCATTTCATTCACGACCCCATTTTTCATTATGAGATTTTTCGTGACCCCATTTTTTATTACGAGCGCTTCTCAAACTTTTTTCATTCATGACCCCATTTTTCATTACTAGCTTTTCGCGACCCCAGGTATTAAATATGAAATAAAACGTACAAGTATATTTACACACTTATTAAGATGAACACAATCAACCAACTACACTGAAAATTTATAACACACTTATTAAGATGAACACAATCAACCAACTACACTGAAAATTCATGTGTTGTCATACGTTAAATATTGGGCAAAGTATTAAATATGGAATAAAACATATAAGTATATAAATCATTTACTTCAGATGAACACAATCAGCCAACTACACTGAAAATTCATATGTTGTCATAAGAACACAATCAGCCAACTACACTGAAAATACATATGTTGTCATACATTTAAAACGTACAAGTATATAAGTCATTTACACACTTATTAAGATGAACACAACCACGAAAGTATATAAGTCATTTACACACTTATTAAGATGAACACAATCAACCAATCACTACATCATTTATACACTTATTAAGATGAACACAATCAGCCAATTACTTTCGCGACCCCAGGTATTAAATATGAAATAAAACGTACAAGTATATTTACACACTTATTAAGATGAACACAATCAACCAACTACACTGAAAATTTATAACACACTTATTAAGATGAACACAATCAACCAACTACACTGAAAATTCATGTGTTGTCATACGTTAAATATTGGGCAAAGTATTAAATATGGAATAAAACATATAAGTATATAAATCATTTACTTCAGATGAACACAATCAGCCAACTACACTGAAAATTCATATGTTGTCATAAGAACACAATCAGCCAACTACACTGAAAATACATATGTTGTCATACATTTAAAACGTACAAGTATATAAGTCATTTACACACTTATTAAGATGAACACAACAGCCAACTACATTGAAAATACATATGTTGTCATACGTTAAATATTGGAAGTTAAATGTTTGGACATTTGTGGAAATTACATATAAACTGAAATTCAAGTATTTGAATTTAATTTTTGTAATTACATATAAACTGAAATTCAAGTATTTGAATTTAATTTTTGCGACTCCTTACATATAAACTGAAATTCAAGTATTTGAATTTAATTTTTGCGACCCTACATAATAAACTGAAATTCAAGTGTTTGAATTTAATTTTTGCGACCCCCAGCATTTCGCTTTGCGACCCCCTTTGGGGTCGCGACCCACAGTTTGAGAAACGCTGATATATTAGATAAAATATTACTCAATGAAAACAAGAAAAACTTTTATTAACTTTTGATAAGTGTAATTATATAAATTTAAAATAACTATAAATATTTTACAAGAATCAATCTGAAAACAATTAGCAATGTATGATCAAAGAACTAAACATTTAAAATCACAATGATACTTCAACCATAAACACAAGCAACATGATGATTAACAAAAATACTATAATTATTGGATCTCAATGATATTGCTCTCTTTTCACCCAAATAGCAACTTCTATTTAATAAGATCATTATTTATATTTGCCAACAATTGTTTTAATTTTTTTCATATAATAATTAAATGTATTTCTAAATTAAATCGCATGTTGATAAATTTTTTATAATAATAATATAAAATGTTGTTTTCATATAAAAAGAAAACTTTTTCTTTTCAAACATTGAAAATATATTCAGAACAGGCATCCTACAATTATCATTTGTCCCGTTTTCACCATCACCAACAAACACGTAAGATTGTTACTGATATAGTATATATGATTTTGTTCATATTCACTCATTTCTATTAAAATTCAGCATTTATCTCCTTTATCTCCCATCATAATTTATGATCTTATTCTTTGTCTTAAACTATTTGCTATTTAACAATAATTAAAATTCATTAACAACTGAAATTTCCAAATTTTTTATTCTAATTATCAAAAATATTTATGGACTGTTGAATATACAGGGTGACCATAATTAAACTGACTGTACTCAGAGCCTTCTATAGCTTGATCTATCAGCCAGAATACTACCAAATTTGATAGGGAGACTAATGTTGGCATGGAAAACATGATTCCATGAAGGAAAAAAATTAGTGTCAAAAGTCGAAAGTGTCCTGAGCAATGGTCTGATATCTGGAAAGCATCCTTTTTGTGTCTGGTTCTTATAATTTTGTATTTTTTATATTTATTACAATAATGTATAATGTCCTAGTAAACAATAATAGTGAGAAATCCATAAATTTTGAGTATTTACAATTTATGATCACTCTGACTTACAATGGAGGAGTTTGAAATCAAACCACCATCATAAGTCAAGAATTACCTATATTTGAATTTATAATTCATATTTAAATTCTATGTATATATTTAAATTAGTCCATGTTACAGTGATGATGGTTGAAATACTAAAAATATTTAACCAACTCTCATTTGAGCTTTTACGAACTATTTAGTTAGTCCCAAAAAGTCCCTAATGTTAATTAATGCCTTTCTAATTTACGAACTTTTTGGGGATCTGTATGAGTTCGTAAAATCAAGACTCCACTGTACAATAATGGAATATAATTGCTTATCTTAAACATCATTAAACAAATGTATTTCCTGCTGGAAAGTACTAGTCATTATATTATGCAGAGCAGAGATTAGAAATTTTAGCAAATTTTTATAATAATATCTAAGTATAATTAAAATAGTATTTTATGCCAAAAAGACTTAAATAATATAATTCAATTTAATCTGTTTTTTTTTTTTTTTTTTTTTTTTTTTTTTTTTTTTTTTTTTTTTTTCTTTTTTTTTTTTTTTTTTTTTTTTATAGTTACAGAACTGAAAAATTTAAGATTTTAAAGTTTATATAGAAGAACTTTAGTAATTTAACAACAATTAAAAGACTATATATGCATATTTCAATTACTTACTATTTGATTGCTGGGGAATTATTTGAGCAGCAAGTAAATGTTTTGCATAATTATTTTTATCATTAACAGTATATGATGTGGGAACAATATTTAATTCCTGAGCCATAACAGATTGGATACTTAAACTAAATTCTTCTGAGGACTGATTATCATCTTTTTGAATCATTACTGGAAGATATCTGAAAGTATATATTATCAAACATTAGTCCTTTGCAAATTATTGCCTCAGATTTAAATGAAAATAAAGACACTGATAACATATTTTAGAAAGACAAATTTTTTATTTCAATTTTCAGGAATAGGATAGTAAAAACTATTAAATGATAAATAAAAATATTGTCTACATGAAAAAGTATCTTGCCATTTTATTTGAAATATTTTTTTTGTTTTGTTTTTAATAAATATTAAATTTGAAAATACAGGTGTTTCTTAAGTTATGAATATAATTCATTTGTAAGTTTTATTCATAACTCAAGAACTATTCTTATGATGAACTTAAAAGCACCAAAACAATGTATGTATATACAAGCTGTCTTTGACTTATGATCATTCAACTTATGATATTCTGATCTTATGATGGCCCTTAAGATATTCCAAACTTGGCTATTTTTATAACATATTGGCTAGAAATACTTTTTTGTTTTATTAAAATTGTAGTAAATCAAATTGTTTACCATTTTGAGATCCATATTCAATTCTGGATGATTTTACACCTTGAACCAAATTCAATTCCTGATTATTTTATAAATTTTGAGGATCTGGGATCAAATCCCACAATTATACCATCTTAAAGGAATTAGTATTCTATTGTCTATTATTACTATTAAAATTATCATCATTATGGATCATTTTCAACTTACAATGAAATATCAAAACCAACACCATCATAACTTGAGGATAAACTTTATTGTATTGTAAATTGCATTAATTGGACCAATTATAAGTTTCTTATTTCAGAAATATGAATAAAAAGTTTTGATTATACACACAATTCTGTTTTTACATGATAGATACATTCCCAAAGAATGCATGTAAAAAATATACTGTATCTATGGGAAAATAGAAGATTGGTTCCAGACCTAAAAAAAAATCACCAAAAATAATACAATAAACCATATGAAAAATCATGTTAGAATCTTATTATTTTATGTGCTTGTACTTTTTATTTCATTAAGATAGCACATATATATAAAAAGTATTTTATAAAGTTAATTATCATTTGAAAAGAAAAATAAGGTACAATTTTACATTAGTGCCATGAATGAAAATAGTATCAATAGAAAGATGTTGATGAGTAGAGAAAACTTTTCGAAAGGATTGCACTTCTAACTGGTGCAGGCTTTGAGAAAATGAATGATGATATTATAATATTTCTCCACATACAGTATCTAAACCAGTACATTCTGCCATTTTGAAAACTTATCCAAGATACAGTAGTTTTTGGAATGAATCTTTAACAGAATGGAATTGCTGATTTGTATTTTAATCATCAGTCTGTGGGAGGTTTAACTTTAATTCTTTAATATATGATTTTTTTCCAAAGATGAAATTGAAGATTTTATTTCCTGCTAACTGATGATTAAAAGTACAAATTGGAAATTCCATTGTGTTAAAGATTCATTCCAAAGAAACTATATATTAAAGAATTAAAAATTTGCTGCCCACTGATTGATGATTAAAATATGAATCAACAATTCTATGTATGAAAGATTCATTCCAAAACTATATTGGCTTTCAAGACAGGTTTTCAAAAAATGGAAGTGTGCACCAGTTTAAGTACTGCACATAGAGAAATACTACAATTTTATCATTCATTTTCTCAAAGTCTGCACCAGATAGAAGTAAAGTCCTTTTGGAAAGTTTTCTCTACTTGTCATCTTCTGATCAGTACTATTTTTGTTCATGTGGTGCTAATATAAAACCGTACCAAAAATAAACACACAAATTATGCAAAATAATATGAGTTACATACATCGATAGTTACACATAACAAGATTTTGATTTTAACTTTTATTAAATTTTTATACCATTAAACATCAAAAAGTTATTTTTCACTTTAAACACTGAACTCAAAATGCAAACAAAACAAATTCTGTACTGAAGTTATAATTAGGGGAATTTCTCAGAAATTTCTTTTCTATCTGGAATCAAAAACAACAGCATGGAGGTGAATAATGCAAAGCAAGTGCTGCATTCACTATAATACAAAAAAAAATTTTCTTAGAATTTGGATTGATCATCTTAAATTAAAACAAATTGTGTAAAAAAATTTGTGTCTAAACATAACTGGGTGTTAATGACTTTCCTTCTTTGTATATTACATTAGTAATATATAAAGAAGGAAATCCATAAAGTATTAAACAACAGTAAAAATCTTTTAATTTTAGAAATATTTTTGGTTGTACAATCCCTCTTCAGCTAGCATTAAACAAATTCTAAAAGAATGCAAATATATTCTAAAACTGAGTTATATTTGAAAATTAAAAAATTTTCAATGTTATAAATTCAAAAACAATTCTTGTACAAAAATTTCATAAAAGTAAGACTAAAATAACTTTATACATTATTAAAAAAAATGTTGGTGCATTCCATTAGTATTTTTGTGTCTTTTAATAGGTACTAAATGTTCTTTTTCAAACTACATTCATACTTTGAAGATCATATTTTTCATTAATAACTGTTCTGGACTGCAATCTTTCTACAATCTATAGCAACCTTTTACCAGACCTGTAAGATTTTTATATGACTTCACAACCTTTGCTTCTTTCTAACAAATTTCTATGTTATATTCATAAAAACTTTTACTAAGAACAGTTTTGAAGTGACTTATTTTTATATCATATCTATGTTCTTTGAGCCTGTCTTTTAAATTCCTTATAATGTATACTGACATATTCTTAATGTTTATTCAAGTTTTTATTAACATAATCGAATAACATAAGATTTTTTGGTCTGGCTTGTACAGCTCTTTGTTATTTCTTAGGACTTAAAAAAACTGTAGGAACATGTACGAGTATATAGGCTAATTTAACTCGTATATAGGCTAATTTAACATTAGCTGTTCATTTAGAAATTAGCTGTTGAACAGCTAATGTTAGTTGTTTTTTAATGACCACAAATTGTGCAACCATATATAGCATTTCTATAAATTGCTAAAACCCTGGTTTTGTGAACTATTTATATTTGGTATATGTACATGGTGAGAATCGTTATTTGCAGAGATTTGGTTAGATATTCTACTGTAGATCACATTCATATACTTAAAAGTATAATAATATTTTATCTCATCTTTATTATTATTATTAAAGATGCAGAACAAAATAAACATGAACATGCTATATTGCAATGAAGAACAAAATAAGTATAAAGAGTAAAAAAGACCTGAGGAAAAGACAGATCTCTCATACATGTGAAGGTCATTCTATAACGACCCGCCCCAGGTGCTTGACGGTCATTATGTCGTGTTTGCCCACTCCTCGCCGACTGAAAATTTTCGCTTCATCGAAGCTGGACAATTACGTGAAAATGAATGTCAACTTGAGTTAACCAATCCAACAATCTCCAAATCTGATCCATCGTTAGTAATTTTATTCACCAAATAAGAATACAAAGGAAAACTTACAATAATCTGACGAAATGTTATATCCTGGTCCTTCCAAAAAAACCCAACACAAATCGTCACAGTCATTGACGATATACTTCTTGTTACAGTTCCGAGTCCGACGTCGGCCACAGCACTTCATGGAAAAGACCTTTTTAACACCCTCTATCGGGTACTTTAATACAATACTTAATTTACATAAAGCCAGTAATAGTTTCAAAATACAAAGTTTTAACTTCAAATAATTCAACTTAAATTTTACATTAGTAATTAGATTTAGTACAATATAATAAATAATCCACATACAAGCAAACGGATACATGTCAACTTCGACTGATATCACAAACGTCACCATCCAGTCTTCGGAGAACACCTGTCCAACATGGCGTCGGCCTAACTCCTCCATTACCGGTACAGTTATTATTTTCCAATTTAACTTATTAGGACAAAAGTCACAACCTCTGCATCTCCAACCTTTACAATTCGACCAGGCTGGGACAAGTGTTGGGACAGAAGTGGATTTTCTACAGATTTTGATAAGAAAATTCCCATTATATATAAGAATTAGCATGTCTAAAAAGTGCACTTTTTCAACACTCTCTTGCTCTAGATTAGTGGTGGCAAACTTTTCTGACCACAGGCCACACGGACTTTTGTAAGGTCTCTAGCGGGCCGCATGTAAAAAAATGTTTTTACTTTCATACATAAGATATTCTTAGTAGAGGAAAATACTGTGATATTGCCAAAAACCAACATTCTGTTTTCAGTGAATTTTCATGGCCACTCCCTACCACTGCCACTGGCTCAGAATCCGTTGCCCCAATAAGTTATATATTCAAAAATATTGGAAAGTTGAGTGGCATTTTAGCGTACAAAATCTAAATTTAATTAAATAATTATGTTGCTTGTTTATGTAAGTTAACATTATTGTGGTAAAATTTTTAAAAAATTCTATACTTGTGCACAAAACGCGGGCCACATAAATCGTCATGACGGGCCACATGTGGCCCACGGGCTGTAGTTTGCGCATCACTAATCTAGATTAAGCTTTAGTCCTGTAATGGAGTTAGTAAATGTTTACTTCATTTCCTGCACTCTATTTATCATTAGATTTTTATAAGATGAATTGTTATCTATGTACCATGCAAATACAGTTGAGTCTCTGTAGTCCGAATTAAAAGATTATGATTTGTGGATTTTAAAAAATCATATTTTTGGTTGGAATATATTTAAAATTAAAATAGAAAAAAAATATTAAATAATAAAATTCGTGTTTATACAGTTTGTCTATTTACAAAAGGGATCAAACTTGACTTTCCAGTAGTCCGACACTCTACAAACCATCACGCTGCCCAAGTGAAATTTTCATATCACAACTTGTCGATGTGTGAGAAAGAGAAACTGACGTAAACAAATTGTCAGTCGCTATTCATTCGTTGCTCAGACTTATAGTCAGACTAATTTTTAAGTTCAGTGTAGGGTCAGCAAAACCCCCCCTCTATGTGTTGTCTTTAAGACGAAGAATGTGATGACGCTGTTAAAATAACAGATGTATTTGATATCGTTATTATCTCTTTCGAGGTAATAAATTTAAGATAGTGTATTCAGATGTCTTTTGTAAGTAAAGCCCAAGATTCGACATCTGAGCTGTTTGGAACTATCTAGAAATTGTGTAATGTAACCCCTGCCTGGGAAAGGTGAGGAAGAGGTTACAGGAATAACATAGCGAGGATATGTAACTCCTGCCTGGGAAAGGTGAGGAAGAGGTTACAGGAATAATATAGCGAGGATGACGCAAGTCGATGCTTTTGGGTTCTGTGTCTCGACTTGTTGGTTTATTCTCTAGCTCTGTATAACTGTTAATATATTTTCCGATTTGCCTACTACTACAACTGTCTGGAATACTCTTATAGTGATCCATCTAAAATTTACTAAGTGAATCTTCAAGGAAGAAACTTGGTGAACTACAATTTCTTCTCCATCCTATAGTTGTTTTATTTGTGGTATATATCAAGAGACTAAAGACTGATGTATAGAGACTAAAGACTGTTCGTGTAAAATTTTCAAGTCATCTCCGAGAATCTTCGAAAGTGAAGTTCGTGTGTAAACAGGTATCTATCTCTCATTGTCGGTTCATAACGTTTGTAAATAGAGATCTCTCTCTTATTTATGCATTACAAATTTATAAATAAAGAAGTTGTTGAATTTAACTTCAATGTTGTTCTCCATTTCTCGCTGAGACGCCTCAGACAGTCATCCGTACTCGGGCGTCTAACATGAACCGCTCGTAGGTTGTAAGACCTGTAGTTTCCGCAATTCTATTTCCGCTCGGAATTCCACAACTGGTGTCAGAAGTGGGATACGGAATTCAACATCAGTGGGACCCGGAAAGTCGGAAATAGGAGCGGAGTGTCCAAGAAGTCTGAGAGGAAAAGAAAATTCCAAAGATGACCAACAAGGCCGATTCACAGAGAGCAGAGATCGCTTCTTCGACTCCTGGGTCTTTTTCCACCTTAACAGCTATGGTGCCCTCCTTTTCTGGAGAGCCGACCCAGCGGATAAGTGATTTCTTTGATACTAGACGAGATAGTGACATTAGCATCATGGTCGGATCATCAAAAGTTAGGTGTGACAAAATGTAAATTAGGTGGAATTGCTAGGGACTATGCATGGCGAGATTTTAAGATGAAAGATATTACAAAGTATACAGCCTTTAAAGCGCAAATGACAAAAAGATTTGTAAGAGTGCCTTATACTATTTGCTTACAGCAGTTTCACACTTGCGTCCAACAGAGAGGCGAAGATGTGCAAACGTTCACTGTTAGATTACAATCGTTGGCCGCGGACACGCTAATTAAAGTAGCAAGTACAAGTGAGCAAGAGAAAACAATAATAGAGTTTTGTCAGAGGCAAGAAACAGACGAACATCTCCGCGTGCAATTTCTCAATTGGATAAATGATAGAATTAAGCGAGCTGTCATGTCCCATGATCCAAAAACATTTGACGAAGCATTATCAGTAGCCACACGTGAAGAATTAATTGAGCAAGTTATAACAAAACCCCGACCATATATAGGAAGGATAATGGGATCAGACGAAGCAGGTACGGAGAAGCTGAGCTCGGCATAGCTGACCCATCCACCGACAAAACAGTAGAGCTAGAGGCGGCTATTAAGCAGATTAGTGGCAGACTAAACAAGTTAGAACCAAAGATGGACACAGCAGCAGTCAATACATATTGCGAACAAAAGCCCGACAGGATGACACATACAAATCAGATCCAGATCGAATTAAAGGCGGCGATCAAACCACTTTATGATAAAGTAAATAAACTAGAAGAAATAATAGTAAAACAATCGAATTCGTTGAGAATGCGACCGATATATCAAAATAATTCGTATTATAATTCACCGCCACTACGACCACATAATATCGCTGGAATCAGAAGGACGGAACATTATCAGCCACCACAAAATAAGAATACATTTAAGAATAGGTCTAATAATCATTGGGTCCGAAACTATTGGGACGAATCTATAGTAAACAATTTACAGTCACAGGGTTGTAGCATGCCAATAGGACAAAGAAGTATGAGGTATCGCAAACCACCTCCGCCGCCAAGATATATAGCCAAGACACAAACACCTATGATTCAGCAAAGGTCACGTTGTAGCATGCCAATAGGACAAAGAAGTATGAGGTATCGCAAACCACCTCCGCCGCCAAAATATATAGCCAAGACACAAACACCTATGATTCAGCAAAGGTCATAACACAAACCTCGTCGTCGAAATTGACACAGAAAAACTAACTTCTATGGCCAGGCAAACAAACCAATAAATAAGCAACCGAAAAATGTATGTAGATAACCTCAGTTAAAGAACGACTGCAACAAAACATTAAACTCACACATAAGGGTAAAGTGCAAAATCCTACTAGGATAGACGAACCGACACAGAAGAGCACAGTTGCTCGAATTAAAATTAAGAAAAATGGGCAGAAACGTAAACGCAAAGGCAAATGTAATAACAAGCAATCCAGATGTCAAGTTAATAATATATGTTCCAGGATGAAAACTATTAATCAGGATCAAAATAATGTTAAAGCACCTAAAATAAATTCAATAACAAAAATAAAGGAAACTAAGTTACATAAATTTTCAATCGGCGATAGAGTCTCGTTGAATCAGATCTATACGCCGCCACTTGTAAAACGAAAAATACGTCCAAAATATAGCGGATTGTACCGAATAATTGAGGAAATCAGTCCGACCAATTTTACAATAGAAGATATTCAAACAAGAAAACAGATACTAGTACATGTGAATCGGTTAAGACCGGTTGTATCTCAAACGAAAATAAAATGTTTCGTCTGCACAGGCTCTAAGATACCTAGGAGGATTGTTAATCAGTAATAATTAAATGCACACTTCCCCTAAATAGGTCCAGAGATTTAGAATAGGTCCATCATGGTGATCCTATGGGCGGTAAAAGTCCGTCAAAGGGATCTATTTAGGGTTAATACCCTTTTCAACACTTCCCCTGTAGGTCCGGGGAAAATTAGAATTAGCCTGCCGTGAGTGAGCGTGCGTGTCATAAAAGGCGACTAAAAAGCAACATAAGGTAGAGACTTAAGCAAAGGCTCAGTAAGGCCAGTGTCTCACCATCAGTTCCACACAGGTATCAAAGGGAGCAAACATAGAAAAAAAATATACACACTCATATAACTAATGGCTAAAATTAAGAAGAAAGAGGAAATTAGTGAACAAGTACACAGCATAGCCAATGCACGAGCAGGTGCGCGCTATAAGAAGTGAACCGAACCGAAAACAATGCAAGTGCGTGCTATACAAGCTGATACAAGAGAAATACCTTCAACATTTAAAAATTGAAATTATAGAAACAAGTAAAAAAATGTAGAAATAAATAAGAAAAGAATATAAATTAAGTATAAGTAAATAAATAAGTTATGAGAAATATATGCAAGTACCGGAGCTTAAGCGAAATGCATAGTCTGGTGTGTGCTATACAAAGCTTACACATTGAAAATAGGGCTAGTGCACGCTACACAAATGGGTACATGACAAAGGAGAAATAAAGAATAAATAAAATAGGAAATAAAATTATGAACGAGACAAATAAGGAAAGGAGGAATGGGAATACATATAGAAAACTTAGGATTAAATATAAATATGAAACTATAGAAATGAATAGAAAATATAAAAACAATCAATGAATTAGTGATAAAAGAAAAGAAAAAAAATTAGAAGAAAACAATCAATGAATTAGTGATAAAAAAAAAGAAAAAAAATTAGAAGAAGACAAGTCGAGATAAATAGAAAGTAGAGAGAGAATTAAAAAGATGATGTCAATGGACTTTGGATCAACATTTGCTAAGTTGATGAACTTTGTATCGGTTGACTCGATGTTGATGTCTATCCATCGAGCACAGATGGTTGGATGTAACAGGAAGTGGGTCCAAAGAGTATACTAACGCTTCCGACTTCCTCAGCACCGATATATAAATTACAAAAAATTGTTGTGGAAGTATAATCAATAATAGGACCCTTTTGTCCAACCAAAAACACATTCACTCCCTCTCCTGGGGAGAATAATCCGCCTTCACCCGATCGAATCGGTAAGGTCCAAAGTTTACGCACACCAGCTTCCAACTTGGACAAATATAGAAAATCGTAAAGTTAATGTCGAATCGTCGATGTCTGGTAATTGAGAAGAACATTGGAGTCAATTCGATTAATAAATTTTAGCGTATAATAAATATAAACATATAAAATCAGTAAATAAAATCAACATCGATGTCTGGTAATTGCAAAGGACATCGACGTTGATACTGCCAGTGGAATCCAACAAATATTTTAAATAATCCTTCTACTTATCGTAATTATTCCAAGTTATTTTAACGTGTACATCCTATAGTTGATATAAAGATATGATTGTAATGCTGTTTATAGTTTATTTTGGAATGTTGTAATAATTATATATATTAAATTTCCTTGTACTCCGTGAGACGGGTATAATAGCTTATAACCATATATGTCAGAAACAATTATAATAAATATATTTATTTCTTTGACTTATGATGTTGTATTATGATTATATTTTAGTTGTTATACTCACCTATTGCGTACATTTTGGTCGTGAAACTAAGAGAGATTTCTATCAATATTGTTATTTAAAGAGAGAGATACCTTACACATTTAATATATTAGATTAAAAATTATTTTATGATATTAGATAAAATTGTTAAAATTAAGTAAAAAAGAGAAAATGCATCTATCCCAACAGGGATGGATCATTTTGCAAAAAAGGGGATATTGTAGGGGTCGACAAAACCCCCTCTATGTGTCGTCTTTAAGACGAAGAATGTGATGATGCTGTTGAAATAACAGGATGTAATTGATATCATTATTGTCTCTTTCGAGGTAATAAATTTAAGATAGTTTATTCAGATGTCTTTGTAAGTAAAGTCCAAGATTCGACATCTGAACTGTTTGGAACTATCTAGAAATGATGTAATGTAACCCCTGCCTGGGAAAGGTGAGGAAGAGGTTACAGGAATAATATAGCGAGGACGACGCAAGTCGACGCTTTTTGGGTTCTGTGTCTCGACTTGTTGGTTTGTTCTCTAGCTCTGTATACCTGTTAATATATTTTCCGATTTGCCTACTACTACAACTGTCTGGAATACTCTTTCAGTGATCCATCCAACATTTACTAAGTGAATCTTCAAGGAAGATACTTGGTGAATTTTATTTGTGGTATTTATCAAGAGACTAAAGACTGTTGTATAGAGACTAAAGACTGTTCGTGTAAAATTTTCAAGTCATCTCCGAGAATCTTCGAAAGTGAAGTTCGTGTGTAAACAGGTATCTATCTCTCATTGTCGGTTCATAACGTTTGTAAATAGAGATCTCTCTCTTATTTGTGCATTACACAATTTATAAATAAAGAAGTTGTTGAATTTAACTTCAATGTTGTTCTCCATTTCTCGCTGAGATGCCTCAGACAGTCATCCTTACTCACGCGTCTAACCTGAACCGCTCGTAGGTTGTAAGACCTGTAGTTTCCGCAATTCTATTTCCACCCGGAATTCCACATCAGTATATTGATTACTGTAAAATAGAGCTTTTACTGTATCATTGTTTGTTATTTATCTTTGCATATCATCACAAATTGGAAAAAGTGAAATTAAAACACAAGACATTGACTGTGGTCGAAAAGACAGAAATAATTAAGAAACTTCACTTGGGAGAAAAGTTTAGTGATTTGGCTTTGTTTTATGGTATTGGACGAGCCTTCATTTATGACATAAAAAAAAAAATTAGGATAAAATTGAGGGGTTTGCAAAAGATTTCAACAACAAGAGCAGTGACAGGAAAGTATTAATAAACGGAACGTATTCGTTTGTGTAATTCCATTGATTTTATTGATCACCCAATATTCCGACAAATCTCTGAAATCCGACAAACCCCGGAACCATGTGTGTTGGATTAGGGAGACTCTACTGTAATGTAAAATTGGTTCCAAAATATGGAAGAGTGTTTCTGTGAATATATCTTACAAGAATTTTTACAAATACTCTTCCCATAGTGTCACCTTAAGTACATCTTAAATCTTTCTGTAAAATTTTTTATTAAATCTAAAGTATGATTCATAATATAATGTGCTAATATCTCTAAGAATATCTGCACATATATTTTCTATTAGAAGTCTATAGAATAAGGATATTTTCTAATAGAAATCTGTATATACAATATATAGATTACATAATATATATCAGGAGTGTCAAACTCATTTTAATTCAAGTGCCATTTAATGAGCCTGTAAGATTGCCACAGGCCACATCACATTAATTTTCTTTTTTAATTACATTTTGGAGTAAGGATTCAGAAATATAGATAGGATAATTAAAAACATTGTGTAATCAATTGAATATATTACAAAAATATAGATATAATTAGTACATAATTTCTTCTAATTATACATATTTTTAAAATTTTTATTTCTCAGTATCAATCTTTAATTTTCTATTAAGGCTAAAAGTCACATTTTCTGTACAAAAACAAAAGCTTAAATTAAAATTTTATAAATTCAAATAACCATAACTGCTTACAATTTTAAATAAGTAAATAACATAACAAATAAATCTTAAAACAAGCCCATTAGCTCGTTCTTTATATACATCCTTCAAAGAGGAATTGTTTGGAACTTAATCATTATATTTGTCTACAAAAAAAAAAAAAAAAAATACAGGTTCTCATTTATGGTTTTCTGTTTTTTAATAAGAAATTTCACACAAAACGATGTAGTCCTTGCAGGAAAGCACTTAATTTGTGTCACCAATCTGAAAGATCAATGTCATCTGTTCATATACGTCCGATAAGGCCAATCCAAAAAAAAAAAAATAAAAATTCGTGCAATTATATTTCATTAAAATCAAACTAGTGTATCACAGTGTATGACATAGTTGTGAAGCATCAGTTACTTCCTATTACCTCATAACATATTCTGATTTTCATTTTAATTAAGAGCATTGAGGGCCACAAAAAAAATCACATCGAGGGCCACCAGTTTGATACCCCTGGTATATACAATAATATATACTATATAATTTAGTAAGTTATATACTACTGTAATATATTAATAAATTGTTATTTAGTATTAAATTTATTGCTAGAATATTTTGCTATCATAATAATTAAACTTATTGAAGAGAAGTTATGTCCTTGGTAGAAGGTAGGTAGAAGGTAAAATGTAGAAAAATTACGTCCTTGAATTCTTATTGAAGAATTTTCAAAATTTTCTAAAATTTAAAAATAAAATGGTCTGTTTATATGTATGAAAGTTCATGAGATCTTTGGTCTCAGGAAGTGATACATAATCAAATGTATCTTAAAAATTTTACACACAGGCAATGCAAACTTGACAAAAGTCTTTTATTGGAGATCACTGTATTTTTTCAATCTATTTTACACTGTTTAGTTTCAACTTCAATGACAACTCCCAATTAAAAGAATTTTAAAACTACTATATATTAAAATACACAAAATTTTTACAAAGTATTAATTACCGTATTTGCCGGCGTATAAGACGCACCCTCTTTTTTAT